>VWZL01005000.1:117191-219821 GCA_013396915.1 Stercorarius parasiticus | reverse complement strand
CCCCCCCCCCCCCCAAACGCAAAAGCAACCTTACGTATAGGTAAGGCCTGTAAGTACCTGTCTCTAATGCAAGCATCCAACCATTAACATGAAAATTTATGGGTTGGTTTGATCTTTGCATTAAAAACAAATCTGATCCAAACGTACTTCATAGCACTTTAAAATCCGTAATGGAAACTAACATTTTTAGGTCGCAACAGCAAGCTAGAACTATCTAGCACAGCCAAAACAAGAATCTCCACCCTTAGTGGTCACTGTAAGTCCCTTATAGAAGAGCTATTTTAAAAAAACCTTTACAAGAACCATGTTTACATTTCATATTTCTGCTAGGAATGCTAAAAAAAAAAATTATTTATCTTACAATGTTCTATTAGATTTGGCAGATTTATGCTGAAAACTAGGTGAAGATCACCTTTCATAACAATTTAGTAGCTGGCCTCTCTGATCCAGTCAACAACTACTTGGCAACAGTTCCCTAAAGATGACTTGATGCTGCAAAATCCCAGCCACATGGAAAACAGACCAATTGCTGCAATTTTTTTGGATCAGTGTCTTGAATTGTTAGAATGCTCCGTATGGCATGCAAAATTCATGGTAAGACCATTAATCAGTATCAAATATAAATGGATGCTATTGATAATTACTATTTACTTGATTTATCTAGTTTCCCAGTAATCATTTAGTTTTAAGAAGCATCTTTCATGTAACTTTCCACTTTAGCTTGTGTTTTGAGAACAGCGTTTAAATTACTGTCTTCTTCACTTGCTAATATGTGCAATTCAAATAGAATAAAAAAACAACTAACTTCAACTATATGACTTTTTTGTCCTAGCTTTTCCAGAATAAACCGTGGTGAAAAAAATTCAATGTTTCTCATTTGGCTTATTTAAAGACTTCATCATAAAGGTTTTTTTAAGAGCTCATCATGACTAGGATGTCAAGTGGATTCTCACCCAATGACGTACCTTCACACCCAATACTGAAATGTGTTTCTCTTTTATAGTTATTTTTGTCCTCATGGGTTGTGGTTTGTTACCTTCACATACAGGGAGGTTGCTAAATCTTAGCAAAGGATTAGAGCTTTTCATGCAATTCCCTTATAGTCCTTTCTTGCTGAACTGGGTATTTACAGAAGAAAGCGGAGTAAGAAACTTTTCTTGGAGAATGTCTTCAACGCAAATGCAAGGTAATGCTGAACTCTACACAGGGAGAACAATTACATTTTGCAACATTTATTTCCAACAAAGAACCATATCTAGGTTCTTTGAAAAGAACCTAGATATACATACAAGAATGATGCATAGTGAAACTATCAGAGAGCTTATTGATTTCGTTTCTGTAATTTCCCATGTTAATATGCCTCTTCTCATCTCCATGTGAAGAGTGACCATTAGTTGTTCTTTGTACTGACTGCAGAAAATATTACTTAATTTGCTACTTTGAATTTCTACAAAGCGGAAGGCAAACAACTTCCATTTTACCTACTAGTTATGGCTAGGCAGAACATGGCAAGAACAGTGACATGGCAACGTGAGCATGAATTCTACCAGCGATAATCACTGTGATTTTAGCTAACAGCAAACAATATAATGGTGAGGAATGAGATATAAAACCCCAATATAATATACATATTTATGGCTCCTCTAGTAGAAAAAAACCACCATACTTTCTGCAAGTTTTTCTTCCATGTAAGTATTTAAGATCAAAAACTCATGACTTGTTTGGAGATGAGAACAGCAGAACCAACAGCGAGAACTAATGGAACTTCTCCAGGCTGGTTTCAGTGCATTAACAAATAACAGCCACATAACGTTTTAAGTCCTCATCCATAACAGTGGATAATTTACACTGTTTAGGTTTTAGGAAGTGGTTGATTACTACAGCTGTATTTTCTTTCATTCACCATAGTTAATGTATTAAAGAACAAAGTATTTTGGTTAGAGCCATTAACAGAGTTCCTAATTATCTTACCAAGCCATGGCACACTGTAGTGACTTTAAAGTAGAGAATCTCTATGTAATTAACACTGAGCATCTCTATGTCCTTTACTTCCTCTAACAGCATGAAACGTAAGCACACAATGTATTTTGTTTCTTGCATGAGTATAAAGCTGAAGCCTACACTTCCCTACACCCCTTAGTCCTGAGTATTTTGCTCAAGACAAAGCTTAGGCAGTCAGATCACACAAGCTGTAAGAGGATATGACACTACCAACAGTCTTCTCAAAAATGTAAGCACGCTTGAAAAGTCTAACTCTCTAGCTATTTCCCAGAAAATTCATTTTGCATCTTTAATTTACTCAGATGTGCCCTACTGTAACTTAAAATCCCTCTTGCATGAGAGAAGTTATGGAAGAGCTGAGTGAGTTGTTACGGAAAGGCTGAGGAGCAGTAAGAGGATAAACCCCAACGTGACAGACTAGTTGCGTCCCCCCCAGCACAGGTGAAGTTGAAGAAAACACTTTCTAGAAGTTGCAAGCTATTTCTTTTTTAATAGGTTACATGGCAGATTTGAGTGAAAACCTCCAGACAGAATATTTTCAAAGGCATGCACATTTGGGATACCACAATTAAATCTCATCTTTGTTTCATCTACATTCAAAGACAGAAAGAACATTTATTGCAAAGACTTCTTTTATTTTAAACTAGGCTTAAAGTTGGGCTTCAGCTTTTCAGACATGGCTGTCCAGCTGGAAAGAAATTTATTCTGAAGTTTCCTTCTAATTAAGACCCTATTCATTCTATCTGAAATCACTAATTTAGTGTGAACTTAAACATATAAATTCCTTCTCAATTAATGACTTGACACCAATTAGTTGGCCAAAAACGCGATGGAAAAAAAGCAAAGCTGTGTCACACCAGAACCACTTTTATTCACAGAATTCTACTTAAAGATATGATTTACCTTACAAAGCATAAACTAAATCCAGATCATTAGTAAAAATACGCTGCAACTGATTTAATTCTGAAAAAATTTGCTGTAAGACAAAATACTTTTACATAAATGTTAATCTGCTTACAGCAGACTATTGATTTGAAATAAGGACAGGCACCACTGATTAAGAAAGAATATGGCAACTTTTCCACCTGTGAGCAGAACTTTAGCACATCATGTGAATCAAAGCCAGATCATACTTCATCAATAACCTGTTTTTAAAAGGCAAATGAGCACAAATAAGCAGTGTGACTAATATTTACTAAATGAATTCCCTACTTCACCTTTTGAATTTCTAAACTATTTACCTCATGTATCATTTTAATTATTTTTGCAGTTCATTCCCAGAGAACCTTGATGCTGGGAAATTAATTAATGGACACAATAGAAGAAGTGTCAGCATTGTTTAAATACAATTTCAGCACTGGCCTCATTTACATGTGTCCCTTTATTTTAAACAATGGGACTGCTGAATTTTATGTATAAAATTGTTAGTTCATTAAAAAGAGCACAATTATATCCTTTTCTGCAGATATTCATCAGTTATCACATTTTGCTGAAATACATAATCCACACTCAAGACACCCACTAGAGCTTTTAGCCCCCGGATTCAAAGATACTGAAATAGTTACATAATAGTTGTATAATTGTTTGATAAATTTGCTTTACCTTATCATATTATTAGCTTTAATAAAAGTTATTTAATTAATTATTCAAAGCAGACCTATAAAAAGTAAAGTGTTAACACTTCACAACTGAAAAAAATCATTTGAATAATTGTACATATACATATCGCATGTATACTAAAAGACAAAACCCACACCTAAATGACAGTATTAAACGTCAGTATTTCTTATTTCAACTTCTCAGCAAGTATCAAGAATATGCTTATTGACAGACTGCCAACATGTAATTCAAAGACATCCTCTCATTGTGTATGTTTTACGCCACATATGTCACTTCCAGATACGGAGGCCTACGTGTGTGCCTTTTTGGACGGAAGTTGGTATTTTGATTGCAATGAACGCTTAAATGAAATATTACTGGTCATTTGAGTAAAGCATATTAAGTAATGCAACTGTCCTGGTTTGAAGACCAACCACGAATGATAATAATGTCTTTCATTACTCAATTCTTGTCCAGTGAACAGAACTCTACGATCTTCAAATTCCCACATCTGTAAATTGAAGGGATGATTACACCAATGTAATATGCAAATGTTTTGTGAAGATTCTTATTAGATTCTGAACATAAAATGACATTTATACCAAAACCTTGTGTGGTCTTCTTAATAACAACAACTAAATTTTCAAGCCAACTATTCCAATGACTTTTTCTTTCTTTCAAGGAACACACCATAAGAACTGAGAATGAACAAATAAGTGTATCACATTCAGTCACATGTTTTCTAATAGGCAGTCTTGTTGACTAAGAAAAGTGGATAGGATAGTGCAAAAAGAAATACAAGAAAGGTATTTAGTAACAAGCATGAGCTATTGCCTTCCTTTCCTGTTTTCCAAGCTTAGTCATGACAGAGTCAAGTCACAACACAGAATCAAGAGCACCACACAACCATTATAAAGATAATCAAGATACATCACTAGCTTTTGTCATCCCCTCTCTCTTCATTAAACCACATTACATTCTACAAATTAGCAACAAAACCCCTAATTTCTGATCACCAGTATTCCTCTAGAGACTAGGAAGTAGTTGGAACCCGTATTTTCCTCCACTTGATGGCCCACAAATCTTAACACTTATTCATGAAAATACTGCTTCCTTGCAGAACGACACTATCTGAATCAGTCTCTACCCAGGAATGGCAATTTGGCTAAATATTCAATCTTGTTTCGTGATGATGATCCCATAACGATGGTTAGGTAATTGCACCAAGCCTTTTGTGACCATATGACTGCTAACAACATTCCTTGGCCTGCATGCTTTACATTTCGTTCAGCTTCAATAAAAAATAACATACTAATAATACCACAGAAATTAAAGTGGGCAGCTGCTGAATGCAGCAGCATCTTCACTGATTGAAGAGAAGAAAAAGCACAACATATGAAAACATTATTCAGCTGCTCTTCTGCTACGTCCAGCACACAGGCTTTATAGTCATGATTCTGCAAAACTGCATGTTTATAAAAGGGCTGATGTCAAAAGCAACCGAAAATCCAACACCATTACTCTTTACAAGCATCTGAAAATTGCTAGTCACTCAATATCACAGCTGGAAATGTTAATAATACATATATTTTAATTAAATTCACTAGATACTTGATAGCTACTGCCAGGAGCTCGAGCTTGTCTGGATGAATAAGATAAGAAGCTTCTTACCTAAACAGTTAATACAAAAGACTCGCCAAACTAATCCAAAAATACTCTTCAGGCCACTTCTATTCCCATCCACCAACTCGTTAGCACAGAAGTAGAAAAGCAGTGATGAACAGGTGCAGTTTTGTGAACTCTGATCAGAATGAGAAACTAAATCCACAAAGTATAACTGACTTTATTAGCTTTAGCAAAAATATTTCCCATGAACACTATTGTTCTGAAGATGCTAATGTCTCAATGGATGCCAGATCCTGCTCAGTACTTAAGTATGTCTCAGGACATTGAATCAAGGTAAGCTCTTTGTTTTGAATCTTCTCAAAATGCTGAAAAACAAAACCAGCAGAACAATCAAGTCAAAATCTGCACTAATAATCAGTCTTCACACCAGATGACTGATTGAAGACAGCAGCATGAAACAAAAGACTTACATGGGAACGGCAACACCTGTAGAGTAGTCACAATCTGCTTTACCAAGGTCCTCTGGAGGTTAACTCTGGCGGTACTACTCTTATCTCTGAGAAATGAAAGATCTGTCTTAACCCTGAAGAGCCCTGAGCAATTACAAGACAGTAACGCTCTCACATTTCCCTCCAGCTCCGCTGTATCATACACTAACCATCAATGTTTTCCTAAGTATATAGATTGCAACTGCTTTGTTGAGAAAGCTTCTA
This sequence comes from Stercorarius parasiticus, assembly GCA_013396915.1. Lineage (NCBI taxonomy): Eukaryota > Metazoa > Chordata > Aves > Charadriiformes > Stercorariidae > Stercorarius > Stercorarius parasiticus. The sequence continues at coordinate 213,882 of VWZL01005000.1, read as the reverse complement.
TGAGAATATGCTATAGCAGTGCAAATTAAGAAAAGAGTGGCAGAAACTGAGGCAAATTTTAAGATATTATCACCTGCATACAACTTTATTAATTCTAATATTACCAATAACCTTTTTTTTTTTTTTCTGGACAACCTTATTCCATAGAGCACAGCTGTGCAGCTTGAAAAGCCCTTGCTCTACAACAGCTTCTTCCTTACTGGCAGCCTGAGGCGACCAGTACAACTTCATGTTTTTCCCATTTGACGTGACATCAGAGTTTGCAGTTTAAGTTATTCAAATCTCTTATTGCTGTCAATAAACATGGCTTGCTTTTTTCTTTCCACCACTTTTGCGAGCATCTCTCCACTAATCCACGTTGACTTTTAAAGGTCTGAGTCTTCAGTACCAGTATCTTGAGATGCTTCCAACAGATGACAAAGCTGCAAGAGTGCCCTAATCACCACCTCCACAACCTTAAGCAGCTCAAAATGGGAGGACAGGTTTGATCCAAATAAAAGCTTTCCGGCTGGATTTTTTGGCTGAACACAGAATCTTCAGCTGGAATTTGCAGTTAACATCTAGCATGGTACTTCTGCAATTTCCTTAATCAGGAACTATTGAGCAAATAATTTAAAAGCACAATAGTAGTCGTACTGAAACAACTTGGGTGCTGCATACTGCATTAGATTCCTAAACATTGCTCCAAATTTTCAGAAGCATTTTACAATTTATTTTATTCAAGCCTTCAAAAGAGTGCCTACTGAGGTTTTAAGTTATACTTCCATATAATTTTCTTCAAATCTCTTTTATTAAGTTGCAACAAGCAACAATAAGACAATCATAAAAAAATCATGCTGCCAGGCTTCAGGATTAATTTTATCAAGAAAACAAACATGAAAGGGACAAATATTTAGCAAAATAACAATTCAGCCTCTAGAAAATTAGAACAGAAACCAAACAAAATATTACCTACCCAATTTGTGAACTAAAATAATAGATATACCTATTAATAGATGTATCATCAAAAAGTAATTTTTTTACTGCATCTGTCCTTCAGCTTTATAATATTTTTCAAATTAAACAGATTTTTTCCCACATGATTTTGCTTATAGCAATGAAGACTGAAGGCTCTGAACTTTTAGGCTTTAAAATCTGACCAAAATATACCCCGAAATGTTGGAAAGAAGGATGTCAAGCTGTCAGTGTCAATGTTTTAATATCTCAGATATTATTTAAGCTGAAAATACAGCTTCATTTGGTATGTAGCTACAAGATTTTTGATACAGCTTACTCATCCCCAGTTACTTTGTGTACACTGGTATTCCTCAATTCACAAACACTCAAATTAATACCAAAATAGTAAAGAATGTAGAAAAAAAATTAAATAGAAAATAATACAGATTTACTGAATTACATTTTCTATACCTTAAAAAAAATGTATGCAGAGATTTTATGATGGCCAATACTGATAATCTAATACCATTTTGGAAAACTGTTTTCTGTACACGTGATTTTTCAGGGTAGTATTAAAAACTCTACCAGTATAATATTCCTGTTATCATGGATTGGTTCTGTGGAAAGATGAAGGTCACCATATACTGACATGTCTGTAGCTCATTCCAGTCAAAATGGTGGCACCACAGTACCATGTTGGAAGAAACATGCTCTAACCAACCAATGTGCATTGCAAAATGATCTGCAAAACAACTTCAGTTCGCGCAAAGTTCTACTGAAGATTTACACACTGAAGAGACTCCCAGAGCCATGCAGAAACTGCTTGTCTAGGCACAGGGATAGAAATAGTGGTGTCAAACAACTAACCAATTCCAGGAGTTTTACAATTCTCAGGACTAGCAATAAACTACGGAAGATGGATCCTGGACACCTTTCAAGAATCTGCATTTCCCCACCTTGAGTACAGTTTTGGGCCCCTCACTACAAGAAGACATTGAGGTGCTGGAGCGTGTCCAGAGAAGGGCAACGAAGCTGGTGAGGGGTCTGGAGAACAAGTCTTATGAGGAGCAGCTGAGGGAGCTGGGGGTGTTCAACCTGGAGAAAAGGAGGCTGAAGGGAGACCTTATCGCTCTCTACAACCTCCTTTCAGGTGGCGGTTGGTCTCTTCTACCCAGTACCAAGTGATAGGACAAGAGGAAATGGCCTCAAGTTGCGCCAGGGGACGTTTAGACTGAATGTTAGGAAAAACTTCTTCACCGAAATGGCTATCAAACATTGGAACAGGCTGCCCAGGGAAGTGGTGGAATTACCATCCCTGGTGGTATTTAAAAGACGGGTAAACGTGGCACTTAGGGACATGGCTTAGTGGTGGACTTGGCAGTGTTAGGTTGATGGTTGGACTTGATGTTCTTAAAGGTGCCTTCCAACCTAGACAATTCTATGATTCTATGAACATTTCTAGGGCTGTTTATTTTTCATGTTACCTCAATAAAGCATGGCTAGTCTTAGAAGGGTGTGAAAAGCCTCTGCATCCCTGGGGTCTTAAACTATAAACCAAATTAATACTCATTTCTGAAAAACGACAAGGTGCTGCTACTATGGAAACAGGAAGGAAGCAAAGGTTGTCACGCGCTGCTCACTGAGAGCCTACAGGGATCCAGGCTGCAGAGTTCTGTTTCCATAAAGGGTACAGGACCCAAGACAAACAGAATTTAAAACAAAAAGGAAAAAACAACCCAGAAGTCATAGCCCAGTTAGAATAAAAGAAACGAAGAATGCCACGTGTAATGAAACAGCACTCAACACCACAGGGGGAAGGAATCTACAAGTCAGAAAACTGAAAACCTCTTTACCACATCCGTAATTTACATAGCAGGTATTCAGAGATGATATTAATAATCACACTTAAAACAAAACATAAATACCACAATCATATAAATGTTTAGTCGGCACTGTGCAATAATTACTAAATTGGCTAAAAAAACAAAAGTACAGCATTGTTCACACATTAAGGAAAAGTATAAAATCAAGAGGCTTCTGAGGTAGAAAACAGCTGCGGCTGGCATGCAACATCTGCAGTTCTCTGTACAATGCTTACGAAGCTACATGAGATATGGGACGAAAGATAATTATTCCTTGGCCTTGTCTTCTGCAGATACAGGACCATGAAACAGATAAGCTGCCAATTAGCTGCCTGCTCGCCACCCTGAGCCAACATTTTATCAAATTTTGATGAAATGCTGTCCTTTGTGCGAACTTTGCTCATTATAATTTCATTATAATACCAAAACACACCTCCATCCCGAAGGCTACCCGCCTCCAAGGTGCGACTACTCCTTCTTGAGTCTGCACCCTGAATTTCTCGTAAACTATACCTTTAATTGTGAAGCAAGAGAATTTTACATCAATCTTAATTAAAGTATGTATGACTGAAGTCACTCAAACTCCACCTTGAAGATAAAAAAAATAGTATAAAAATAGTCCGAGAGAGGGGGGATACTCAGGGAAGACACCATCGTGAAGAACTCCATCACTGACTTCCAGGACCAGTTGACGGGCTGAGCCTTTCTTCCCACCCCATAGGGACGCCTTTGGGTAAGACTTAGATTATACCGAGCGCTTTCTCGGGAAACTTCGAAATTTCTCTAGAGAATGTCTTTCCTACATTTATAGCCAGGCTGCATGGTTTATAACTTTGTCGCACGTTTTGTATGTGTAACAATACTTTCATTTGCACGGGCTTTGCAGACAGTGCAGACTTATCACCGGCAATCCTAAGAACCTGTATATCTGTTGTTTAAATAAACTGCACTGTTTAAGTAGCTAGTCGTTTCGGTTTCTCACTGAACGCGACCAAAGACTCGAGAGTGGCCATGCTAGTTCATGAGCACGACTAGACTGAAGGTGCAGTCCACTATTAGTGTATCCAAATCGTAATAGTTTAATACATATTAAACGCAATTGGACTGATAGTGCTGAATTGGGCATCACTCAGAATTTAAACCTAGCCGCACCTAGCCTCCCACCTCCATGAGGAGTGTTAGAACACAAGGGGGTTTATCTTCTGCCAAAACTGCTTTGCCCCTTTCACGCAACAGGCACTTAAATATTTAACTTCAAAAAGTGATACAGTATCATGCAACAAAATGTATTTCAAATTGTGGAAATCTCCACAAAATCAAAGTTTTTAATTATGAAAATGTTTTATCAAAAAGCAGATATGGTATTATTTCCAAATACAACAGCAGCACATCACCCTCTTAAAAGCCTGAAACATTAAAATGAAGTTATAACATACCTAAGAGACACCTTTCTTCTACCTGTGATCTAAGCTTTAAAAAAAGTATCATTAATAGAAGTTGTTTATACCTTTCAGAAAGGACAGATTGATTTGTTTTCCCACTAACATGCTGCTTTTCTACAGGTTTGATAAATTACTACAAACAAACAAACAATCTAGTTAGAAAGAAGAAAAACCTGTTTATTAACAAACAGGAAGACTATTAGAACTTAAAGCCTCAATCACAAAAATGCTACTGTTAATTTTGTGGAAAAGTATTTCAGCACAATATATAAACATTTTTTTCAGCTACATGAGTATTTATTAAAGGATAATGAGAAGATACATTTTTTGTTGAGCTGATTTATATTTAATAATTTATACAAAACTTTCAAAACTTCTGTTCTCCATTTATGGAAAGAAGAGAAAACGGTAGACTCTTGACATTATCTGGAAATTGTCATCCATAACTTTTTGCAAAAATTAAAAAAAGGATCGACAGTATTTAAATGAAAGAGCAAAAAAGCACGGGTATTTTAACTGTTATCTCTATTGCCCTATCTACTAGACCACGTTTTGCCTTCAAAATAAACTATTTATTTCTGCCTAGAATGCAAAAAACCCCTGCTGCACAGCTTTTTATATCTATTTAGCTTATTTAAGGTATTATTACTATTTCTGAAGTCAACACACAAAACCTGCATTTTCAATACTATTTATTGTGTTTCATAAAAGTTCCATTAGAAACAAATTCAGAGCAAATATAAGTTGGAGGCATCATTTCCATTTATTACTTTTCATAATACCTTTTTCATTCAGTGGTATCAACACAATCTACAGAATTATTGCCATTGTTCTCAAAGACAGATAAAGGACAAAAAAATCACAGCATAGTGTCTAATTATTGTCATCTCTCGAAAACAATAGAATATATATCAAAACTTACACAATACAGCATACAGTAATCATGTGGATATTTATGAGGATCCAATTGAAGACTATTGTGAAGGACTGTCAGTTTGATACATGTTTTCAGTTTCTGTGGGTTATATTCCTTTTCACAAACAGACACCAGGAGGTCAGGGTGATGCCTCCGGAGGAAAAGTGAGATCCCTTAAGAACCTCCCTTCAAAGCAACTGAGGACACCTCGAAACAAAAGTTCCAGTGACCACAGTGAAGCCCAGAAGAAAAATTACAGCAAAGAACGGGGCGGGGCCTGCACCAACCACAGCTAGAAAGACGGATGAAAGGACCAGGAAGCAAACACAGTTTGATGAAAGAAATCTTGTAGAGGCCTGAGAGGGCTCCAAGGAGCTTGCTAGGATTCAGAAAGTCATTAAGGGCACAGCTACTGCAATGCTTTGAGTTGGATTGCAAGCGTTCTTTTGAAATACATTCTCATGTACATTTAGGTACTGAATCAAGGCTTGCATTGTAGAGGTTCTCTCCACAGCTCCACTCCTATTGCACTGCACTATTTGCCAATGCACACACTCAAAGCTGGAAATCAAACTTGGAAGCAAACCTGCCCTACAAAGATGTATTGAATAGATGCAGAGTTGCCTACAAGCTCCTTTTAATTCTGCTCTCTCATAAATAGAAATAATTTTGTGACCAGTAAAGAAATTAATCATTCTATTTAATAGAAACCAGCCTTTAAACAATTCAAAAAGCCTTTTTCGAATGCTTTCAAGTGAAAGAGGAGGAGCTGTTTTAACCTACCTCCAAGCTCAGGACAACCTGAGGTTTTACTGAGTATCCAGGGTCCTGTCAGAGGTAGTACAGGTAGTTAAGAACTATCCTCTTGCAAATGAAAGACTTCCTGCAAAGTTTTTGTATCTTCTATTTCCATCATCACTTACAAGCATAACAGAAAAAAATGAGAGTCAGACAGGGAATTTGATGTAATCTTTCCCCATATACTCTCCCTCTGCAAGAAAAGACAATCAGACGCAAAGTATTTTAGTTTCAAAAATGTTCAGCCAAACTAAACCACAGAAGAGTCTGCGATTTTATCTCAGCCATCTGCTTCATTTATAAGCGAAGAACGTTCAATATACTGCAATAAATTCAAAGCCTTCAATCTGTCTCCTGTCACAAGAAAAACGAGAATGTTGCAGTGCAAAAGATGGGAAAAAACGTATATTTCCATTAATTCCTGAAGTGGCAAAACACCTTTTGACTCCAGACTAAAACAGAATATCATGCCCTATTTTCTTTATTCTGATATTCAGAACTAAAGAAATAATACAACCACAGCTCCAATCACTATTTAAAATGAAGATTTCTGAGAACCTGGTAAACATTTATCACATAATTCTTAGCACTCTAAAGTCAAATGGACACCACCATCTTCCCTCTGGAAAAGGAAAGCATAGCTATTTCATAACTATTAACACACGCTCTCTTTCATTATTCACTCTCTATAAGAAAGCATGGACATGCACAATTGCTAGTCCAACCTCCAGCAGTAATGGTATTCATCAGTAATCTTCTTGTGAGCCTTTACAATGGCCCTACTACTTGACTTCAATCAGCTGTAAAGATCCTTTATTCTGTTATCACATCAGTTCGAGGGAATGAATGCCAAGGATTGAATGCCCTCCTAAAGGAGCAGAGTCATGCTGTTAGAATAGCAATGAGCTCCATCTGACACCGCTCAACACATTCTTTCCCACTCCCTCACTCTTGCAGAGGAATGCACACATGACAAAAATAAATATCTGTTGAGCGGGAATGCTAAGAAACATATCTACAGAATAATACACTAAATAGAGCGTATCACAGTTTAATAGAAAGAGCTCGAAGTTGATATAAAGGATGCAATTAATAACTGGCAGCAGTTGTGTTCCATTTGTCAGAAGAAAGCGATGGGCGGAATAATTATTCTACTAGTGAGAAAGAAATTCAGAATTTCAGTACAGAATGTTTCATCTATTAATACTCAATTATTCTTAAGGTTTTTTTGGTTTTTTGTTTTTTGCTGATGTAAGGACATAGGCATAGACTTGTTTTTTCTTATTATAACTAAAAGAAGAAAACAAGAGATCCAGATCCAAAAATGGATGACTGTAAATATTATAAGTAGAATCTTTGGGTAGCTCAGCCTGTCTCCTCCCTGTACTGTTGACTGTTGTGGACATTGCTTTACACAAAACAAGGGGTTTAGCCTGGTATGAAATCTCTACTAGCAATGCCCCCAAAATCTAGACTACCATATTAACAAAGTTATCAGACACCTCAGGCAGGAAACTGCACTGTCATTCATAATTTGATACTGCTTCTAAGGACTGACTCAAAGGTTTTTTGCTTTTAGTTTTGTAATTTGAAATACATCATCAGCGCTCCACTATGAAAGCAAGTTGTGCTTTAGCAGGAAGAACAAAAGTGTATTTTTCTAGCTTAAGAATATTGGTGGATTTTCAGTTAAAAATATACTATAAAATGCTTTACAAAAATTTACATTTCAACAGTTAGTTATGATAAACTCCACTTTCTGACCAGCTATAAAACAGTTTTTTCCTCTAGAAAGGTTATTTCTACTAAATATTTCATAAAGATTTCAATGAAGACTTATTTCCATAACGATACTGAAAAATGTACACAATCTTGTGAATATAAGATAGAGTGGCTGAAAGGAGGGAGACATCAGAATGCGTGGCAAAGAACACAAAGAAACTATCCTACGAAAATCCATTATTTTTAGGACATTCTCTTTTAAATCAACACGAGGCTACAAGTCCATACATTCTGTAAATCCTGTACTTCATAATCTCAACAACAATGCTTCTATTTCCCTACATTCACTAAAATATTCTGATTTTTCCCCCACGAGTAGCTTTTTTAAAGAAAAACAATTTTCCTCGCACATGAGCTTATTTGAACTCCTCTGTTGCTCTGTTAAGGATGAAGAGTAAGGATGGTGCTGTGGACAGTGTATTATTTACTTTGTGCTATTTGACCAGAAGCAGTTTATTTCAATAGTGCAGTACACTCTACAGTCCATTTTAGAGCAAACAGGAATACAGTAAAATCTCCCTGCTGTGAAGTATCTGTCAGCATCAACTCCTGCTCGGAGAAGCAGAGAACAACCTTTGTGCCCCTTCTCTGGAATAAGGCATTGATGTGGCAAGTGAATGGGGCTTCTCAACACTGTTTTGAGAACATGAACTGATATGTCAGCATACTGGAGATACATTAAACCCTAACGAGTGACTCAACCGATGACATTTTCTTGAGGAGCTTCAATTAGCCAGTGATATAAACAGCAACTTTTCCAGTAGGAATGTTTTAAATATTGTCTCCTGCACCTCTCAATCATGCTTGTGAAAGGACCAAAGCTTAGATGGAGCTCTACAAAACACCTTCCCCAGTGAAAGTGCACAGCTAAAATTGCATCTTAGTGGTGCTGAAGTATATAGTATTTTGGTGACACTCTTTCCCAATAATGTAGGCAGAGAATTCTCAGTCAAGGAAGACAGGGCATTCACAGAAATCAGTAAAGGGGCCTCTTTTTCTTCAGTATAGGCGAGCAACAAAAACTTATCATAACTCTTATACTAATTATATCCTAACAAATAGTTATTAGCACATGCAGGCACTAAAACTGAATCACATCACATGTGGAAAGGGCCCAGAAGTGATTGCTTCTAACGAGGCCAGACGCACATCCCCTGCCTCTTCTCACAAGAGAACAATACAGAACTGCCCAGCCTTCCTTAAGCTTAAGCTTAATTATGTCTAATAATCAATAAAGCTAAATCAGAACAGGATCCTCCTCACAGCCATGGGCTGAAGGAAGGAAGTGAATGACAGCTGAGATACCATAAGTCCAAACGCCCCACTGACAGGAGAACAAGAACGCGCTCATGTCTCACACTTCGTTTCAGTAAATAACATTATTCAAAAGGAGGAGGCTGCGCCAAAGGTAGATTGCAAGAAGACACACGTTTGACGAGCTAAAGAACTCTCAAGGTTGTTAACACGCTGTTTTTACACAACATTAATGAACTTCTGGGCATCAGTTTCAGGATTAAGCATGAGACTGAGTTTGTAGTTAATGTCATGTGCTTTAGTAAAGACTTCTTCAAGAAGTCTTCCCACGTGCTCAACTTCATACTTCCAACTCCTGAACTTTCTGAATCAGGATTTATTTGTATTCCTAAAACAAATGAAGCAGAATAAGGGCAAAATGAAAAAAACAAACAAAAAAAAATTACTGCGTCAGTGAGTAAAACACTTGACAAAGACTTAACTCCACAAAGTCTACTTTTCTACTGCCACTAGCAGAATTTTTGGAAATGACGCTAGGAAAAAACATTTATAGCAACAATTTGATTAACCAGGAGCTTAAATCTTACAAATATAAATTCAAAAACATCTAAAAGAAAACAGATACCCATAACATTTTAAATACCAAAATGAGTAATTGTTAAATTCCTCATTAAAAAGTCCTTTGCAGACATTAAAATTTACTACAATAAAAGCACCTGCAACATTACTCTGACTTTGCATAATTTTCTGTTAACGACCTAGACTTAGCAATATGATGGAAAGCCTAATAACGCGGTATTTAGTTCTTACATAAAGGAACAAACTGAAAGAAAAACAAATTTAGAGTGGTTTTAAAAGACTCAAAGTTATGAAAGAATTTCCTTCGTTTACCTTGATTTGACGATCAGTTCTTTAAGGGATCAAAGCACGTTAACACAACTGTTTTATTTAGAAATATTAAATACAAGACAATTCATTTCTACCACACTTTGTTCTTCGTGCTCCCCTGCTGAAGGATTAACATTAGTTTTTGCTAATGCTGTTAAGCAATATGAATATGGAAAGCCATCACATTTAAAATTAAAGAAATATTTATTTCCAAATATACGTGCTCCTGGCATGTAAACCCATATAGAACTGATATTCATGTTTGTGAAGAATAAAATGCTTCCGAGATCTATCTTGCAACGATGTGGAACTAAATAAGACATAAATAATGAAAACCTGGATTACTGGAAACATTGGAGGTCAAATATGATGTTTGCCTAAGACAAAGGAAGCAGTAAAGAGAGAAGCAGATGAACAAAACCCAGGCCTTGTCTCTGGGAGCAATACTAACACTGAAAGGAAACTATGTTGTACTTTGAGTAAAAGTTTATTCACACAAAAAGGGCTACCCATCATAAACCCATTAAAAAAAATACAGTTTTGATGAATAATTTTGTACCTAATTAAAGGCTTTCTTGGCTTAACTGGAAAAGACATAATTTCCTTATAATACAAATCAGATTTTACATGAAATATTTATATTGATTTTTTTTCCTTGACACTTCGTAAGTTGCTCTTTTATTTGTCTGCAAATCAAGCAACCTGCTTGAACCAGACTAAATGAAGACACCAGCTCTCCTCATGGACTTGGAGACCTACTAGCTAACACTGCCAAGTGCTGGAATAAAACGTACATGGAAAGAAGGGCAGAAAAAAACATATTTGAAAAACAAAGAATGGCACAATTCAGAGTATTGTTTTTAAAGCAAAACAAGATTTACATGGAAAATGCTGGTATCAATATCTAGCAAATCAACATTTTACATTCTTCTATTTAAATACGTAAATTAGCAGAGAGCCTTCATTGTCAATGCTGTAAGGTAATAAATACTGTGAAGGAAAAAGTGCTCCCTAATTTTGCATGTTCACTTCACATTTCTTGGTATAACTTTAGACATTAAATGTAACATGAAACATTCCAACCATAGAATCATACAATCGCCTAGGTTGGAAAGGACCTTTCAGATCATTTAGTCCAACCATCAACCTAACCCTGACAAAAACCATCACTAAACTATATCTCTAAGCACTGTGTCTACCCATCTTTTAAATGCCTCCAGGGATGGTGACTCAACCACTTCCCTGGGTGGCCTGTTCCAATGTTTAATAACCCTTTCAGTGTAAAAATTTGATGTGTGTATGGAAAAACACAATGTTTTGCAGAAGAAAGACACCTTCTATCACATGGAGTTTGTAAAAAATTGTTAAAAATATCTTTTTCAACCTTTCTAGAGTTATCCTTCTGCTCTTTAGGACAACCTATGGAACTCTTATATGATAGAGCTAAGAAACTTTACAAGTGTCCAGTTAGTTTGGAAAAATTTAGTTAAACATCGTTTATTATGCGGAAAGTATCCAAGTGTTACCAACATAGCTTCAGTGTCCCAGTATTGCTACTCTAAAAGTATCCCTAGGTTGAATACCTTGTCTTTGACAGTGGTCAGCAGTAAGGGAAATTTCAAGGAAGTGTAAGCTTTACGTAACTTCTTCCCATCCTCTGGCATCTTGGCACAGAGATTTATTGAGCCAGTTGTTGGAATCTGTTTTAACACTTAATAGCAGATCTTTATCTCACAAGTTTGCTTAGTCACTTTTTGAATCCTTGTAAAATTCAGAACCCACAGAAAGTTGTGGTCACATGTTCCACAACTGAACCGTGTGCTGTGAAAAAAAGCATCTTCTCAGGTTTGAACCTGACACCTGTGACTAAACTATTCCATATGCTACGCATATTTTGTAAACCTGTACTCAACCAACTCATTCCCCTCTCAGCCTTCTTTTACCAGGCTAAGGAGTCCACAGAAGAAGCAATTCTTCATTTTTACCCACTCTTGAACTCCTCCAACTTTGACCCCTTTCCACAGGAACACTGTGGATTTATATCACGGCAAAATTAGGCTCTTATTCTCCATTCTAACATTGTCACAGAAGTATTAGGACCTCAAGTTCTTGTTCCTAAGTGTCAACATACATGTAGTTCATGGTTAACGATTACATACAAAAACATACTTTCCTTTTTCTCCTCAAATCTTTACGTGTCACTTTACACTTACATGAATGGGAATTTCAAGTGCCATTTTGTCACTATCACTCTCAGAAGGTCTTTCTGCTTTTCTTGGTTCATAAGTTCACTTCTATGCTTATCCTGAATGAGCTGTTATCAGCTACAGGCTTTCTTATCCTGTTATTCTCCTGATTAGTTGTGAAGATACTAAATAATGACACTTTCAAAGCCAAATATGTAACATTTACGTAATGTAAATAAAGATAGCACATGTAGGAAAAATACACAGATGTCTGCAATGCTTCCTGTTCATCAACTTAAAAATAGTATTTTAATCTGAAAACTTTCTATTTGTTATGCTACCAGATAATACTCTTTTATTGAGGTATGAAATAAAGGAAAATCTGTTTTATTTCAACTTCATCTACTATGCATTTGAAAGTAACTCAATGACTTTTTCTACATTTATAACCAACAGAGTAAGCTCTTTCACAGTGAAAAAAAAGGAGAAGTACTGTTATATCAAAACATATCTTCCCACTAATGTTTCTCAGGGGCGTGCACTGACTTCTGTGAATTGATAATTATTGAACAACTGTATTATGACAATATTAATAACAAAAAAGGTTCATCAAAGATACTTTAACTGGACACTATCTTGAATCATGTTTAGCATTTTTTTTAAAACCCTGTAATCCAAAACTGCTTTGTAACATTTCTGTGCAACTTTTTTCCAATTTCATATTTTAATACTAAATTACCACAACTCTTAACGTTTCCTCTGTGCTGTCTCTGAAGTAATGTAACTCAACAGAAAGTAATGACAAAGTAACTAAGTATATCTAAAGTATACTAGGATAAAATGACACTTAGACATGTCTTTTTCTTTTATATCTCCTTTTTTTCCTCCATTGAAATTCTTAGTCTAGCTGAGAAAATACATATTTTTCAATTTAAATAGAGTTACCAATTAAAAATAAAGTTAATTACAGTTGAGTGAATTTTAATACCAAAAAAAATCTACTAAATGATACCAGTCTCGAGCACTTTCAAAGAAACAAGGCTAAAAGAGACATTTTCGAATACCCAGAGATAGTTCTGTTGTAGTTAATTTTTAAACAGAATTATCTCAAACAATGTTATAGGTGCTCTTATTATTTTCTAATTATTTCTTCTGGAATTCTTACCAACCTCCCTCTAAAAAAAAAAAAAATGTCAATTTTAATTAGTAGGAGAAAATACACCCTCGCAGCAAAATTAGGAAAGAACTGTTTACCATGAAGCTCTGTTTTTAAATATGACTAAATCTGCAGGGTAAAAGATCACCACACAGGAAGATAATGTGGACTTCGTATGAATCACGTCTGATCACCTGTCCTCATAAAGAAAAGTACCTTTGATTGAAATGCTACATTAAAAAGTCTACAAAATACATACCTTAGTTCTTCTTAAAGTATCAGCTATAAGTTTATGTACTATATTTAATTATTGTTGATGAGCAACTGGCATGATACAGGTCTTCCTTTTCATTTCTCGCAGCTACATACCAGCTTGCCATTTAAATCTTTCTGAATATTTTCATTTCTAAATCCTTTTCCCTTTGACTCTTATCCATGCTTACTTCCTGCTGCGGAAAAGGCATAAAAGGCTAACAAGTTCAAACACTTAATGGGTTTATGAACAAGAACGTTGTAAGAAGGATTGCTTTGACAGTTTGATTAGATTAACACAATCAATCAGTTTCAACAACATATGCCACCCTTAGAAACACAGGTACTGCAACTTCCTTAGTGGATACTACTGCATTTAAATTGAAAAGCACCAATATCACATCTTTCCAATGCAAATTTGCATGGAAAAAGAACTGAAACACACTGAATAAGGATGAAGGCATTTATAAACACACTCCTCTCACAGAAGAATAAATTAGCAAAAATTAAGCATAACTACCTGTACGCTTGTTTGTGAAGATGTGTTTATATTTAAAAAATGTACATGGAATTTGTACCTAGTTTACATATATGGAAAATAACGTGACAATTATTGGAATTGTTGAGCTGTACAGGAAAAAATTACTAAGTCACAAATTGAAAAATATACAACTTAGTTTGTAAATAAAGTATATTCTATACTTCATAGCCACATACTATGCTGTAAATAAGAATATATAATCCTGTAGTTCTGTCTTCTATTAAAAATATCCATAAAGTTCAAAGGATGAAACAACTGACCAAGCATGTTTGGCAATGGTTAACAGGTCTGTTTCAAAGAGTTGCAGAAAATGAAATGATGTATTATAATTTTGTCGTCTTGCATTTGTTGTTCTGGCAGTCATAACGTTATCTAAACGTTGCTCGATTCCTCTCCCCACTGAGTTTTACTAAATTTTGTATTTTAAAAGTTGATTCATAATCTATTAATGAATAAAATTAACTTGCAAACTGGTACAGCTATAGCACAAACCTTGCAGATTTATAACCATCCTGTCATAACCAATCTCACCCTGGCATAGGGGAGATCAGAATATGAGGTTAGTAGCAGGATAGATATTGCCTATGGTACTTAAATTGGAATAAGGATAGATCCTTATTGGCAAGTCTGGAGCTTGTGAAGGACAGGTCCTCCTTGTTCTCAACTCCATTATCAACACAACACAATTTTCTAGATAGTGACAAAACTTGAACATTTTCTAGATAAGCCTTACTTTCCATAGTAAAGATAATAAACAATGGACTAGGTTCTGATTTATGGGTGCACAAATACATGATGAATTTTATTCTGCATAATAACACCTCGTGATTCTATCGTGATACAACAATGACAGCAAAACCAGATATATTTGAACTTTTTTTAACCAAGCACAAGTAGTCTGAAATGACTACAGGAAACATGCGCACAACTTTCAAATCTTTTCAGCAGATGTTGAAGATGCACTGAGTAACATTAGTTACACACTAAGAGCCATCTGATGGACTGCAGTGATGTCCATATAATAACAAAATGCACTATTGGCCTTGATATAGCGCCTACTTAATCCAGGATGATGTGAGATGGACTAAATAGAGTTATCGGAAAGCTCATGTCTGCATTTACGTTAGTAAATAACTTAGGGCAATAGGAGATGATGAGAAGATCAGAGCAGTTCAGGAAGAAGCTTCTACAGCTACACTAAATGTAGAAAGATTTGCATCTTACTTCACTCTCAATTTAGGTTTGGATTTTACTTCAGACTAGATTTAGCCCTGAGCCTTCAAATACAATGTTTCCGGGAACCATTCATGTGGTTCGAAGCTGTCCAAGTCATTGCCTTGAGACACGCATGTTCCTGTTAGGGGACATTATGTGTTGGAGCCTTTTGTGGTGCATAACTGAAAAAGAGGGTGCCGTTAAATCTCCTCAGAAAGGATTTAACACCAAAAATATTCCACGAAGCAAACCAATAGAAGGCAGGTGAGGACAAAAGGGGAATTTGCTTCAGAACTGCACTACTAATCCAAACCAAAGTGCAGACTTGCATTTGCCGTGCGTACATGCAGACTTGTATCTAAATCTGGCTTCTCAAGAGAAGAATTTGGAAAGAAGTGCGTAATAAACACAGAATCCAAACAACCTAGAAGGTGTCAGCATATCAAAATGGGAACTGAAGAATTCATGAGCTGCACATGCTAATTCATATAAAACAAGGTCACCTCACATGCCTGCAGGGATACTGCCTATAAGCATCTACAAGTACACAGCTGCAAAACTAGCAGCATGCCTATTAACACAAGATCTCTCAAAATAGTTGGAAGTTCTCATTTCCATGGCTGTAAAAATTATGTCTTTTAAAGAACAGCTTAATGGTTCTTGACAGAGAAAACATCTTCCATTTCGGGGTGCAGGGAGAAAAAGATAAAGGCTGCAATCAAGAGGACTTGGAAACAAAGATAGAAAGGTTGGTAAACTGTCATTGCTGATTAAGACAGTGGAGAAATAAAAGCTAGCCAGGGTGAAATTAAAGCATTGTGAACCCCTGCAACTAGACTAAAAAGATATCTCAGTAATCAACTAAATACATCTGTACTTTACTACTCCGTTAAAGTGGACTGAGCTATCTTCAGTGTAATAACATTCAACCATTCAAAACAATAGTAGCTAAATCCAGCATATAGCATATAGCTGTAAACAGTGTAGAAAAGGCTATTGTTCAACTTCACGAATTACCAGTTTCGGAGTGTTCAACCGGAGGCACTTAAAAAAAAAAAAAGTATTATTTTCTAAACTCATTTCATAAGCTATCTTCAAATGAAGTTCCTAAAGGCATTTTTGGCAACCTCTGTCACCATACATGAATGACAAACTTGTGCCACTAGCAACACACAACTCAGCTTATCTCTGATTGTATGAACTCTAAACTCAGTATTTCTCAAACACCACAGTTAACATGAACTGAGAAAGCTATATAAAGAACAATATTCTTTCTTACAATAAACTTTTTTAATAAATAAAGTCCTATTTTTTCCCTCTCTACTGTAGAAAAATACAGTTCCGGCATTTAACCCAAATACCTCCAGCTTGAATTGAAATTTATCTTCCTTCAATTACCACCACAGTCGTGCCTTTCAAAAACTGCAATAGCAGATGTGGAGTCACTGCCTCCACAAGATATGTTTCCCACAACAGCTATTTTCATTTTATTTGTAAACTCTTTCATTGTTTACAAAGTCATGACAGTATGACAGCACAGTAATGATGCTCAGGTTGTGATTCAGACATTATACTTATTCTTCAGTGAGTGCTTTAGAGAGATTTATTTTAACTTCATTGAAAGATATTACTACCCTATGGAACATTGCTGAGGAAAATTGAGTAACCTGAAATGAATCTTACCCACTGACTCCCTTGTACACATTTGTTAACTGCTTTATTAAACACACAGTGAAAATGGATGAGGGTGTAGCCAAAAAAGTTGAATAGAGAAATGAATGTTCTTTCATAGGCATATCACAGAATCGCAGAATGATAGGGGTTGGAAGGGACCTCTGGAGATCATCTAATCTAGTCCAAACCCCCCTGCCAGAGGAGGGTCACCTAGAACAGGTTGCACAGGAACGTGTCCAGGCGGGTTTTGAATGTCTCCAGAGATGGAGACTCCACCGCCTCTCTGGTGGAGAGACCTGCACTCTAGGGTGTAGGGGTACACTGCAGGGGTAGGGCTACACTGTAGGTTATAGCACCCTACACTTGCCCTTGTTGAATTTCATAACATTTCTCAAGTAGGTGAATAGACTAGTCAAAATTAAAAAAAAAAAAAAATTAAGAGATAGTAGTATGAAATTAATTCATAAATTCAAAATGTGCAGGTATAATAACTGATTTGTATAGTTAATCAGAATAACCACTACAATAAGCTAATATTTCATAAACTGTACTTTCTAGTGCACTTTCTACACTGTTCAGAGATCTGAATAATCAGAAGGACAACTTACTTCACTTTCACACTACAAAAATATTAATTCCAATTAAGCACAGAACAGCCAAAATTTTGTACAGGTTTATATACACTTTGAAATAGTTGAAGTTTTTTGATCAGTAATCCTGAACTACTGCTGGGAGAAGAAAACCTAAATTGGGATAACCACAAGAACACTTACAGAGAAAAACTGCAAGAAAATGAAGGAACTGAATGATGGAAGATCTGAGTAATGGCAGAAAAAGCAAATTACATATTCTATCTGATTTAGAGAGATTCATATTATTCATATTAGACAAAAAGTTCAAAACAAGAGTAAGAATTGGGCTTTTTGAAATTCTGTGAGGGGAAAGTACAGTACAGAGTCTGGAAAATGTAAGAGAGATATGTTGAACAAAAAAAAAAAACTATGCAGGATCTACAACAAAAAGTTACAAAATAAGAGAAGCAAGAGCTTTCAGGAGGAAAAAGAATTATTCTTGGTATCAGTAATTGTCATCAGCTATCTAGGGAGAACTGTCATACAGACTGTCGGAAATGCACATCTTAACTGAGGGAGTCAGGTCAGGGGTGAAAAAAAAAAGTAGATACGCAAATCATCAGCATAAGCTGACAGTGAAGTTGTATGAAAGCCTCAGATCACCCATGACTAGGATGGAAAAGGAAAAGTAAAAAAGGACCAAGAACCCCTGTGAGACTGGAAGAAAGGGCAGAATAACTCTCAAAATCGACAGTCAAGGGCAATGCAAGTGGCAGAGCAAAGCACAAGACTGTCATGTATCAGGGAAACAAGAAAGGCCGGAATATTAAGGAAGAAGTGATCATTACTAGGAGCTAAAGCACTGGAGAGACAAAAGGAGATAAGGTTCTTAATATTTCATGTAGTTCTAATGATGTTGTGCATTCCAGAAACAAAGAGTAATTATACCGATTTCGTAATCCCCCTACAAGTATCTATGCTACTACAAAGAAGCTATTTTTACTGGATTTTACTGGATTTGCTGAATACTAGTTTGTCCTTTCTTTCCCTGCCAAGGTTGTGTTTGAATTTAGGTACTACATCTTACACAGTGGAAGAGAGTTAAAAATTATTTTGAAAGCTTAATAGATTTTCTGTGCAGGCTGCTTAAAACCTTTGTCACTAAAATACTCTGCTTCAAAGCAAATCAGGTTAATCTACACACTTCAACCTACTAATCTTCAGTGCAATAGAATGTTCCGCAGTACATAGATGAATTTTGTCATGAATACGTACTAATTATTTTACATATGGTAGTGAGCCTGCCCTGTTTTGTGAAGTGGTATCAACTGCAGATTTCTGAACTTCAAGTCTATTTGATGGTAAATTATTTTGTTTCTTACCTGGATGGAGTTTCTATTATTCAGAAATTTATTATGCACAATAATATAAACCATATATACAGTATTATTTCTTATTGTGTTTTTCATTTACAGAAGTAACAAAATGCTTGCATTTTTTATTCAACTGTTCATCTTCCATCTATAAACACTTCTGATTCGATTTTAAAATTTTTATTGTTCAAAGTTGGAAAAATCATGCATATATTAAGGTAAACTATATCAACTACGTATCAGTTGCGGATGCTTGAATAAATTTGAAACAAGGAGAACTGTACAACACGTTACTATTATTTTCCATTTGTTCAGGTGTTAACAACAATAAGATATCAGAAACAAAAGGGGAAAAAAATCAAATGCCGGTCATGGTTTAGTTGTTAGTGTTCACTTGAACACTAATAATCAGCGTAACTAACAACAGGAGCTTGAGAAAAGAGAACTAATTAGATTCCAGTTTTAAAAAACTAAACAACTTGAACTTGTAGCATAGTCTCTCCAGCACATAAGTGAAGCTCAGTGAGGAAGGGCTCTGTGGGAAGAGGAGCAGCTCTATCCTGTGTTGCAGGGGTGCCCTGCAAAGTTCCAGCTCCTTCCCCTGGGAATCGTGAATTAAACACTGACTCCACATCCCTGCTCACAACCTACACAACAGAGTCCCCGCACCCATGACACAAACACAAGCACAAACAGAATGCAATAGTATTGTGTCCACCAACTCTCACGTTTAAAGACATTAGGGGTGTGAGAAGAAAACCCTGAATGACTAAGCTCAAAGAAGGTTCAGATAAGAAAGCCTGTAGTGGAGTGTTTCCCTTGTTTCTTTCTTTTTTTTCTTTTTTCTTTTATTATTTTTAAATAGTACCTAAAGGCAGAAAAGGAGAAACGTGCAAGCATAACTTACACTGAATCGATTTTAACTCAACACCCTGCAAAGACAGTGGCAATTATTTTGTTCTATTGCATAAAATGATGCTTACAATGGGTTTGAAATTTTTTTTCAAGATGCTTAAGATCTAATAATAACAAACTATTTTTAAAGTAGTGAAGGAAGCCTACTCTCATACTCTTAAGTCAAATCCATGTGGTTGTAAAAACCACGCAGCTGACAGCACTCAATAGCCTGGATCTGTGCTTCATGCATCGTCAAAGGTATTTTTCATCAACAGTGAACCAGTTTGTCATGAACAAATGCCCTGAAGACAAACTTATAGCTATCTATTACTACAGCCCCATTTGGCTTACAGAATTTTCATTGTGTATAGCTAAAATTAAGAAGTCTCTTCAACTTTCACATACTAGTTTTAGATTGCTCTATTGGCATTTATAAAATGAAATTTAATAACTGAAAATAAACAAACTGAAAATTTTGTTGAGATAAACCAGGAATAACTGAACTAAAACAGGTTACAACATCCAACAATATTGAACATTTAACAATACTGTATGTGGAGAATGACCTACTTTTCATAAGCACTGATATTACTGATGTTACTGGTATTACATCGGGATTATGTGAATCTGTGTGACTCAGACTATGAAAATAACGGAATTAAATTCTGATAGTGTCATATCCAGTAGTGATACTTTGGGAGGTGATCAGTCAGAGACTTAAGTTAGGTCTAAGCAAACTGAGAGAATATCTATTCAATCAACAGGAACTGTCGAGGACCATTTTCAGAGAACATACATTCAACAGCAGTTGAACCAATAGTCAAAAGAGATTAAAATCTGACATATTTAACTAACCTAGCCTACTTTACTGAATATCTGGGATAGTAATAAAGATCTTTAGTAAAGCAAAAGAGCACAAGGCATTTTGAACAAGATTTTAAGTATTTATTTCTTAAGCCAAGTATATTTCTCCCTTTATCCATGCCACTTCATTAACAAAATATCCAGAGCAGAAAATCAGTTATCTAGAAACTGTTGGCCTGTTCACATAAGTAGCACTAACAAAGGAGTTTCCTCATTGAGGAACCATTAACTCTTCTTTTAGAGGAATAGGGAAATAAATTTGTAAGTAGAACCACACGATGACTTTAAGGAACCCCTACAATAATTTATTTGCCATGTAATGGGAAGTCATTTAATGCCACGTTGAACTCAATTTAAAATGTCTTGTATTTGAATGGTACTTGATAATACTTCATCTCTACACAGGCATCCTTGCTCTGACAATTAGCTATCGTGCCTATAACATGAGACAGATGGGCTGAATGGTTTTGTTCATATCTCCACATGAAGACAAGATATGGCTATGCAAAATCCCCCCCCAAAAATGCAGACTTCCTATAAAAGGAAAAGAGAACTAATCCATGTACAAAGACAGCTTTATGAAAAACTTCACAACATGGAGTTCCACAGCCGCTTTAGGACAACATAAGCGTAGGCTGCTGCTGAAAAGGCAACTGCACCTAGCTCACCACCTTGCACGTACTTATGTGATTTCATTTATGCCAACATAAAGGGTTAAGTAGTCATTCATGTACGGAGCCAGATCATTAAACTCATCTAGATGAAAACTTACCAAACAGACAAAAGTTATATCATCTCAAAGCAACAGTGAAATCACGGTGAAGATGGACAGTTCGTTGTGCCAGGAAGCCTCTGACAGCTCACTCATCTGAAAGATGTTCACCTTTGCCATTCTAGATGATTCAGCTCATTATGGAGCAGGAAAACATGGGATCAGTGTAAGGAAATAATGGACAATGGCATACGTGGAAGCAAAGGCAGAAAGAAGTGTTAGTGGTTGCTTCATTTATATGTCTCAGCAAATGTGGATACGTATTTTCCAATCAACTGCAAGAAAACTCTTTTTTGAAAAGTATGTGATAAATTCTCAGTTCCTGACTTCCCAATCTGCACAGGCAAAACAGATGTGAAGCAGCTACTCTTAATACATCCTCATTTAAATTAGGTCTAATATAAATCACAGAATCATTTAAGTTGGAAAGAACCTCCTGAGATTATCTGCTAAAGCAAGGTCACCTAGACTGGGTTGTCTAGGACCATATCCAGATGGGTTCTGAATATCTCCAAGGATGGAAACCCCATAAATTAGGCAACCTATGCCAGTGTTTGATGACCGTCACAGGACGGAAGACTGTTCTTTTGTACATATAGAATTCCATGTGTTTCAATTTGTGCCCATTACCTCTTGTCCTGTCACTGGTCACTGCTGAGAACTTTTAGAAATATAAATACAAATGAGAGACTAAGGGAATATATGGGCATTTGAGATACTAATTTTAAAACTACCTTTGAAATTACAGAAAAGTGTTATGGAAGTCTGGTGTGTACAGAATCTAAAAGATGCACAAAATTAAAGAGCATATGGATGCAAGAAAGGCAATTTTTGTTTCTCTCCTCCTATAGCAACATGATTCTCTTTCAGACTTTGGTCTTTAAGAACAATATTAATTTTATTAAAGCCTTTTTCTATAAACACTGACTACTTCACGGTAGCTAGAAGGAAACCAAACTGCTTTCTAGACTGTATCTAACATTCTATTATCATCCTATAGAGTCATGCATCAAGATCCTGATCAATAAAGCACTTTAGAGTACATGCTTAATTAACTAAATTCATGAGTTGTTCTATTGAAGTCAATGAGATTACTCACGTTCTTTAAGCTAAGAGTAAGTACTTTATCTCATCCTCTCTGCATTCACAATCAAATTCCACTTAGCCACAGGAAAATTACCATCTATTTCAATAGTTCTGAAAGCTGCCTTAAGAACTTGAACCTAGACAAACCTACAGGCTTCCCTATGCGCATCACTGAGTTTTGATTTTGTATTGTTTTTTGCACATCTAAATACCTTCCTCATAAAATAGCACAGCTACACATCTTTTTCCTTCTTTTATTTTCCACATTGAATCTTCCCTGATATCAATGAAAGCTACCACAGAAAAATGGGCAAATACTGGCAATCACAAACGTATTTGCAATCCACACTTACTTACGTTAAAAACAGTTGATCTAGTGGCCCAGAATTTCACATGATAAAAAGGTCCTTTTGAATATTATGAAAGGAATTTTAGCTCACTTTTTGCAGAAACTCAGAGAGCTTCCATTTTGAAATTAAAATTTCTCAATTTACTTGTCTGCAAGCACACTGCGTATCCTATGATTCTACCATGAAAGCTTAAATACACACATGAAAACTTACAGTAAAACAATATTTTTGCATTTATATCTCAAACTGAACCCCACCTCTGCTGTTCATAGTCACCCCACAGGTAGGAAGGCCAGAGATTAGGAACCTCGGAGTTTCAGATCCGACAGACCTCTAAACCCAGAAATTCCCAAGTAACCTGATACACATCTCTCCTGGTCCCCAGTCTGCTCGGCTGTACCACAGGATTCGAGCAGAGATACAGAAAGCGCCGCGATTGATTCTTCCTTCAAGGCCAAGACAGAATGTGAAAATAAAGACAGGGCTAAGCAGATGAGATGTATTAAATGATATGGCTAAGATCCCAACCAGGAGAAGTAAAGGCCTGGCAAAGGTATAAAGCTGATTTTATTTGATGGAGGAAGGACATTAACTTTTTTTTTTTAAATCCTTGGTGAGGCAAAACATATGAGACAAGATGGGGGAGGGTGAGGATATATAATTGCAGATCACAGTTAGGGATCTGAATCTGCATACTGCTCTGTGCAAGACTGTGGTCCAGCTCAAAATAAGGACCCACTTAGTCTGCTTTCAGTGGGAATTTGGGAACCCTGTCTCTCAGTAAGAAACTGCAAAATAAATAGGAACAACTAACAAACTAGACCTGGATGATCAACAAAAGAGTATCAATCACATATATATATATACATCATTATAATTCTACAAATAGCATTTGGCTTTCTTCTTTTCTAGGAGAAAACCTGAGAACTTATACAAATGTGAATGAGTGTATTTTAAGGTCACATTGAAAAGCTGAATTATTGTTTCAGCATCTTGTTTTTTCTCCATTGTGCACATAATCCTTATGCATGTTAAAGACTGAACTTAAAGTTATATATACAGTTCAAGATAAAGCAGTCCAGTTCTTTTTTTTTACTACCATTCTTACTTTCTTTTCTTTGAGTTTTATGTTATTTCAGATTGCAGTTAGCACAAGATAAACAACAAGAGGTCACTGACTTCAGTGCTATACCACTGAAATATAATTGCCTGACACAATAAAGTCCTAATGAGCACAACTCTTGTCAATGGGAGGTTGCCTTGGCAACAAAGTTATCCCAGAAGATAACTATCCATGTGGTAGAAGGTGATGACAGTTGCCTGATAAAGATTCAAAAAGTATAAAAACTTTTCAATTGCTCAAGTTGAAGAGAGGCTTTATGTATCAGGAGTCTACTGACATAAGGGAAAATACTGCCTTGCTGAACACAAAAGGATCTAGAAACTTCTAAAGAAATGCACAGTTAGAATAAGGATACTTTGTTTAAACAAGAACATGTCTAGATTGCCAGTATTGCAAGTAAAAGTCCTTCTCTCATGTGTTCACATCTTCCTGTGGTGTCCAAGAACTAAATTTGATTTAAATCATACTTTTAGATTTACTTTGAAAGTAAACAACATGAAAAGGTGTTCTTGAATTACAGTCAAAGTGGGTGAGATGAAGGCTGGGTTCAGTAGACAGCAGGACAGTGAATTCCAATTCTCAGGTACTAAGCTAAAAAAAAAAATCCCCAAGAAAACAAGAGGTGGCAGAATCAAAGGGAGAGGCACAACCTGAGTACAGGCTCCAGTGGCCACTGACAGTTTTGAATCCAGGAGCCGGTTTCTCCGACGGTATATGGCAGGCGGACAAGAAAAGTCACTACCAAGTCACACAGTATTTTTACCTTTATTTCCTAAGAAAATTAAACTTTCACATTCACATTTTATGTCAGGGTAGGAAAGGTTATATTCCACTACGTCTATCTCCCCTATTCTGGAAACATTTAACCCACTGGCCAGTTTCAATCAAATTGACAAATGTCTAGAAACCTTAAAGACACGATCCTACCCATGTATTAGTAATTGGATATTAAATATTCAGATGTCCAGACACTTTTAACAAAGTCACTAAGCAAGACTGTAAAATTAAATTGCTACCGAACAAGAGAGAAAGCGTTCATGAATTAAAAGGACAAAAATAACCGAATAGGATCTGTGTTGCTCACCAAATTACTAAGTGGTCTTGAAAAAGACATGCAAAATTATTCAGGATAGCTTTTACTGGTAAAAAATAAAGCTGGTTGCAAAAAGTTGCAGAGAGCTGTCATGTCACTGAATAATAAAATGGCAAGTGAAATTCGGTCTGGATATACACACAGAGGGAAAAACACTGCAAAGCAGACATACCTGATGTTGTCCTTGACATTAACCACGAAGACAGACAAGTTGGACTAACTGTGAACAGTTACCTGAAAGCACTCATATTCAACAGGAGAAAAGCCAAGAGAAATTATAAATACAGAAATAAAAAAAAGAAATAGAAAACCAATTAATCTCATTCTAAGGATTTATGGCATGCTCATCTCTTGAAGAAGTTTTGATTTAGTATATGACAGAAATAAAATTCATAGTAAAACTATAAAGACTGCAGAGAAGAAAGACAAGCACAAAAGTACCTGAAATGGCTTCTATAAGTACAGATATTTTCAGCTCGGAAAAAGATTGCTTGCATACAGAGATAGAAAACAGTTTTGAAACAAGTGATGGGGAAAAAGTGAATAAAGAATGATTTGACACAATTTCTCATAATCAACGAAATAAGTGGAAGTGTATTCAAAAGAATCTTTTGTGAAATCAAAGGAGAATTTCTTTTCACACTGCATAAAGAAATTCCAAAAAATCACTGCCACAGGATATTTTAAACAGTATATTTTAAAACAATTAGATACATATTTAATAATATTCAATGGGCATTTAAAAAAAAACAAAACATAACGGAGAGCTATAAAATAAAGCTTCTGAGTAGTAGAAGATGGGAGGTTATATACCTTCCCCACTCTTTTGCTCTCACTCTAAATGTTTGTTGTTGTCCATTTAACCTAACCTGGTTCAATGATCTTAATGGTCCAAACCATGCTTTGTATAAAAAACCAAAAAAGACCGGACCACTGGGACAATGAGAAGTCTTATGCTCCTGCTGAAGAAAAGGATGAGAACAATTATCTACTTAATATCATGGACTCAATATGGAAAAGAGATGTTAGAACTGCCATAAAAAGGAAAATATTCATGACAGCGAAAAATTAAACCTGCTTTCAGTAGACGTATTTTGAGTCTCTTGTCTCAGGTGGCTTAAGGCTTTGATTGAGACCAGAGCAGTAATAATATCTTTCTTGTATAGATTCTCTGGTGTCTGTTGAGAAATGCACTCCTGTTTCAACTTTAATTGATTTTATTTTTTTTTTTAAATAAATACTAATCACAAGACAACTCTACCGAAAAACAGACTTAAATCATTCTCATGTTTAGGGAATCAAAATCTCTGATTGAGTCTATGTAAGAAAATGGAAACACAGGAAAAAATATAACTGCATTTTTGAACATTTCTTACATTTCAATGTTTGACAGACAGACAAATAACATTATTATGTGTAACTTTTTTCCCACCTCTTTTTTGATTTGTTTTGGTTTGGGTTTTTTTTGGCAGGAGGTGGTGGTGTTACAATTTCTGTGACCAAACTTTTATTTTAACATGTCCCTAGAGTCAGACCTCTACTTTTCCATTTAGATAAAGAGAAAACCTGTGCTACTGCAGCTTTTCATCAGCTTCAAGAGATTTTGGGCTCCTCAGTTTGTCTGCAAAATCATACCAATGTTGTTTCTTAAAATATAGCAGCAGATGTCTACTTTTAAACAAAATCCCCTTGATCAAAAACTAGTAATGAGCTACATAAATTATACCAATAAATAAATGGGAAACAAAGATTTCTGTTACCATACTGAGCAATAGAGTATATGATGTCCAACATGAGATACATGACAATAAAAACTGAACGCTAAGTCAAAGAGAGGGAATATAAACTCCATCCCTCCTTAAAGAAGGAAAGGATATAAATGGTTGGTTAAGTACATATGACAATACTTGGTCTAATGAAAACAGACTTACATCCAGAAACATGAAATAATGTTTATTTTGAGCAAAGGAAGCATCAGCCTCCTGGATGAAGAAGAAACATTAATTTTCAAGGAGGAAAAAGACACACCTGGACCCACCTGCAGGACTTCAGGAAGAGAGGCATAAGCCAGTAGGTTCCAACAGCAATGGGTGCTCTCTATTGAAGTTTGTCTAATGGATGCAACCTGAGAAATGTACTATCTACCAAGAAATAAAATCTTACGAAAAGACAGCAAATGAGCTGGAAAAGGACAAGCAATCATTCTGATTTAACACTAGAGTTTAAATCACAGCTCTGCTCTCTCATCCTCTCTCCGTTGCATTGGCTGTGGCACTCATCAGCCCCCTCATCGAGCTAATCTGCAGAAAACTAAGAGATACTGCCAAGGAGTAGGAGGTAACAGGAACTAGGAGAGTGAGACAGTACTTAGACAGTAAATCAACTCACCAATATTGTCAAATTCTATCAGTGTTATTATTTGCCTTTCCCCATACCTTCTGTAAAACTTTGTAACTGTTTTGCATTTTACATGGTAGGATTATATGCTTTAATTTTCATTTCTTTTCCGTAGTAAGCCTTAAGGTATCTTGGTAACACTAAAGTTTTCCTCACACAAGAATAGGGTAAAGCTGTAAAGGACACCAGGGCACTGCAAACAGAACCTATCTCACCTGCCTGTTTTGCAGTGTGTATCCTATGAGTCTGAGCACATCACTCATTGCCACTACATCAGCCTACTGGTGAGCTGGCATACAGCAGTCAGGCAAGTGGTACTAAACAAAAAAGATTCCTGGCAGGACTAAATATTAGGTTGTACACTTGAACTCTAAACATTCACACAGCACTTATTACTGTGTATTTAAAATTGAAAACTAATATACATAGCTGCTACAATTTTCTTTTTTTTTACTGAGCAAGTTTTCAGCTATGGAGCTTGTGTCAGTGTCTCTTCTGCAAACTGTGTACTACTACAGAGTTACTCACACAGAGAAATCACCGCACAAAAGACAGCGCAAAAAGGTAATTTAGGTAAGAACATCAGATCAGAAGGAAAACACCGTAATGAAAAATACATGCACTCCATTCTACGTGAAAAGTAAATAAAATGAAGTACTTATATGGCAATGAACATTCTTAGGCTATTTAAAATACCAGTCAGTATAACACCATGTTATCTTATATCAGGATGATTTGATGGCATTGTTGAAGACTTCCTTCCAGCTCCAAACTGCCCAGAAAACAAGTGTAGTTTCGAACTCAATATTTAAGGAGTTTAAAAATACTGATAGTTAAAACTAAACACTGTTCTGCTCTAAGCATTGGTGTACAACCGCTGACTTTCAAGACATGTATTGCCATTAGTCAAGGGTGAAGAGTTTAGAATGGATGCAAAGTAATGGCATTGCCTTCTCCCCCCACCCAACAGAGAAATATGCAGCTACATGAACACAGTGGATCTTAAAACTGCGTCAAGGACAACACACATTTTAAGAAATAAAATAAACCAAAATAAAAACTTGATGCAAACTTCAGTAAAGTGTCTTAAATTGAAGCGAGGATACTTTCTGAGGTTTTGATGGTAAACATTTAAAATATTTATCTAGAGTAGATCAGCACAAACACCAAGCATGGAGATACTCCCAACATTTCTAATATAGGATGTTGAATCTTTTAAGCCAGAGTTAGAAGCCGACAGAAGTCAGTTTCAAGTACACAAAGCAATCTTTGAATTAGTGTCAAAATGCCCCTCTGGCAAGGAACAAATATAAAACTAACTTGCATTTCATAAGTCCATAGAAATATGTTAAACACTTATATATCCTGAATAATTCAGCTATCATGCTATCTCATTTTACCAATTCTTTATGCCAAAAAATATGACAAAATGTAAAACAAAAAGGCAAGAGAGAATAAAAAGATAAAACCGAGGTCTTACGTTATACTATTTTGGTTTGCAGAATCTTTTGCACTTGACAAAGTCTATGAACATTCATATTAATCAGTTCTACAGATTTAAGATTTGAGTATCTTGGGCGTAACAACAAGCAATTTCTATTTTGAAAGAATTTACACAGTATTTACAGCATAAATATTAAAAAAAAAAAAAAACCACAACAAAAAACAACAATAGCAAAGGCCAAGTAAGTGAAAAAGTGGAATAATTCACTCCCATTAAAATACAATTCAGGTTAAAGAATAAACCAAACTAAATATTTATGGTTAAGAAGCTCTCACAACAAATCCTTTTCTAAGCAACATGCACGATGTCGTTAATTTTTCTACTTTACAAAGTAGAAAACACTATAGAAAAAACTATAGAAAACAAAGTAGAGGAAACTACAGAAGACACTGATATATTTCAATGGATTTCATAGATACAGTTACAGAATACCAGAGTATTTACTGAAGTGAGGATTTGGGAACCTCTTCAAATTTCTCTTCCCCTCAACTTTAACTAGCTCAGGTACAGGTATTTTGGATTATATGTTCATTGATTTACTTCGCAGAGCCTAACAAATGACTGATGAATCCTAAATTAAACTAGACAGAAAATATGACACCAGCCAGAGCACCTTTGCTACCATACATATTGAGACAGAGATGGACACCATTTAAGCGTGCAATCCTATTCTCACCAAAGTCAATGGAAGAAGTGCAACAAATTTTGAGAGACAGAATGCGATTCTAACAACTCCTGACAACGGTTACCTATTGTGCTAGGAAATACATAACAGCAGATTATTTAAGTGTGCTGTCATTCCCCTGAAAACCCCACGTTGCAGTTCATAAGAAAATGGGGCCTGCTCCAAGAATGACCAATATGGAATTTAAGCTGGAGACAGCACAATATTTGTCTTTCCACTTCAAACAGAAGAAAACGTGCAGCTCAGTGAGACAAGGTATTATTTCAGCTTTGATGGGGTGAGGGCAAGACAAAGGAGACAAAACGCTTGTTTCTCTGAAAACATCATCAGCAGGATCCTCTCTTCCAAGGGAAGCCACTGTTCTCTAACCCTTGGGAGGAAAGGGAAGCCATCCACCATCAACCTGGATTTCTGCAGGAGATAGGGGAGCTAGAACACACTCCTGGTGCAGACATGAAAGAAGCTGGCAGTTCCACCTACCTTTCCATTCCTTCCACATGAAGGAATCCGACTGTCCCACCTATCCTGACCCTCCTTCTGGCACTGCACCCATGCCATCCCCAAATCATGCTGCGCACTGGGACTAGAGCCGCCTGTAAGCAGTGCCTTGCAAAATGCCCCATCCCTTCCTGAGAGCCATACGATAGGCAGTCTCTGCGCAAAAGCCCTCACATCAGCAGTGTAGGGATGCCTGTAGTCCACACTGCGGCTAATACTACATTGCAACGTGGTTAGTTCATCATCCCTCTGAATTTACGCTGCAGTGAAAGGCATTTCTGTTTACAGTAGTTCAAGAAAATCAGGGCAAAAAAGTCAGTACGTACACATCCCGAATAGCCGCTAAAATAGCAGAAGGAATAGGTGTGGAAATTTTAGTAAAATCCCTATGTTTTCTTACTTTCCTGCTTTAGGATAGATGAGGTAGCAAAAGCAAGCCTGATAACAGCATCATCAGTCTTTGAGTACAGTGAGAAAAGCAGTTAAGGATCTATCTAGGCCCTTACAATTATTAGCAGGATTTGTCCTTCCATCTGTATCTGGAAAGCTAAATTTCTTTCAAAAATAAGATCCTCTATTATATTTTTGCTTTTACTAATTCTACATCTGTCTGTCAAATGCAACATCACAGGTCCATCCGTAGCTACACCCTCTGAAAAACTCCTTTACAAATGTATCTCTAAATGACATTTTGGCCTATAGCAAGCTTTACAGTTAATACGAATTGGAAGATAAAACTAACTGAACAAATACCACCCCTAAAGCGTGTTTTCCATTTGGAAAGCATCGCTGCTAATACAGTTGTAAATGACAAAGTTAGAAATCATATGCAATGGAATGGCTTGTTGACAAGTTATTTGTCTAAAAATCTATAATGTTACTGCTTAACACTTTAGCAAAAACTTTGCACAAACTTTACCAGCTCTCGTAGGTTCACTGCATTTATTGTCTATATTATCAGGCTGATAAATTCATATTATAGGTCGATAATAAATTTGGTACAAGCACAAATGAAATCTGATTAGCAACCTGTAGAATTGCTTGAGGTTGTTTCAGAAAAGGGTTGGCAATATAGGTGACTGTCTACATTAAGATACTCTTACCGGCTTTAAATACACTATTCACCAACCCAGGAACAGTCTGCTAAATAACAAAACAAACAGCACAGACCTGCTGCACCTGCCGAGTCAAAACACAGAATTACTCCTTAAGCATGTTTAATACACAAAAATAATCCCAATTAGGTATGAGAATCCCATTTCGGTATGAGAAACATTCACTTAAAAGATACACTTGGAAATCCCATGTAAATACATAAGTATTAAGCTTTTAAATATTATAGAGAACTACTGTAATGCAACAGAACTTGCTCCAAATCGGAATTAAATAATCAGAGCCACTTATTATGAATAAAGATCCTTTCAGCATGGCAAGTTAGTGTGAGAAATAACCACACGCTTGGTTGTCAACAGAAATTTCTCAACATTATCATAGAATCATAGCTCACAGATGAGCTGAAAGTGAAGTCTGGGCAAAAACTGCTACTCCTTGGACACGTATGGGTGGTTAGCTGAATTAAGGAAGAGCTTTTACATCATTTTAGCACATTGATGACACTAATCAAATACCAAATGCAGTGCTAGAGTTAGCATGGTAAAAACCCTTCAGGAGTTAGAAATGCTGCAGCAATAGCAACAAAAATTATTCAAAATGAGAGAAATTAGCTACAGTAAAACATTTAAATAGCTCAATCTTTCAGTTTATCAGAAAGATCTTATGAAGATAAATATTTTCCACTGGAAGAAAATGCCAGGTAATAACAGATCTTGAAATGAATAATGAGACAAGGGGGAGATAAAAGGACCCCAGATGGAAGCAACAGCCAAGTTCTATTCTGAAACTTGTTGAAGATGAACAACCAAATAAAATCTGCAAGAATACCACCTCTTAGGACAGATTAATGGTAGAAGTGATAGATCCCTCATTTCCTAACTTTTTCTTAATGGATTTGTATATCCTTCTACAAAACACACTTCACCGAAACAACATACTGGACTGATTAAATGAATAGCAAGCAATTCTTAACCCTCTATTAGACATATGAATATATGGTCTAAGTGGACATTCCGGCATTAAAGTCTATGAAACTAACTAAACATTGCTACACAACGAGCAGATGTAAATACACTGATATTTAAAGATGTTACATCTCTTTACGAGACATTGTGAGTTATTCCTATATTTATTAAACTAATTCAGTTGAAAATTCTTACAGAATCTATAATATTTTTTTTTCCCTCCCCTCCCCTCCCCCCCCCCGTTAGCTTCAACAACAAAGATAGCAGATAAGAGCATATTGTTCAAATACGTTGTTAAAAATTGCTACCAGAAGCTACTGGAACGTCAAGTAACAGAACAAAGAACAGGTAAACAATTTTTCTCTGGTATCAATTCCTTCATTTCACAGTCAGGTAAGAAATTATTGAGGAAAAATAATTACCTCAACTAGAGGTCAGTGACATAAGGAGTTTTGTCTGGACAAACAGTAAGACAGAATACACAACAGAAGGATGAATGCTGACAACTGGAAACTAGAAGCTAGTATTGGATTGAGCAGTTGAGCAGACAGGCAGTAAGAAGCCTGCAACTCAGAATCGATGGAGGGCACTGATTAAGCACAATTCAATGTTTTGCTTCTCTGAAGAGACAGAAGGGAGTACTGACACTAACTCATGCTTTGAGTGAGTGTTCATTTTACTACTATAAATTTTCATGACATCAAGTGCTTGGTTTTGAAGGGCAAGAAGACTGAAGACATTAAACGTTTCTAAGTCATAATGATCACTGAAGTCTTTTTCTCTTATTATGATGATTCTCAGATGACATTAAAACCAAAGGTTCAAGAAAAAGCACACACAAACATACTGGCATGTCCAAAACACACTATCAGAGTTACGGAGGTTTAAAAAAGTACTTACTTGGTATGTGTCCCACAGCCTGATGGTACAGCGTAAAGGGACTTCTCTCATCAGCAAGTTATTCATCCAACGGAAAGCAAATTGCAAGTATTTCACCTCATGCTGATCCAAGTGCCTATGAACTTGCTCTGAAGACAGAAAAAAGAGACATTTTACTTCAACTTTTCTGAAGTCCTGAAGTATTAAATGCACTGTTTGAAAAAATAAAATACTCCTCCAATTCCAAGCAAATAAAACATGGTGGTGCATGCAGACTTTTACAACTGAGTGAAAGTCCCCAAACTAGAAATGACTACTTAAACATTACATTGGATTCATTTTTCTGCCTCTAGGTGGCTTAAACAACTGCTCTCAGTTGTGCTATCTTAGGAAAAGATTCAGGTCAGAGCTTTATAATATACAACAAAAAAATACAGGAAGTTATAAAGTGAAACGATTAGATACTAATTTCTCAGGCTACAAATTATTTGGGGCAAGACTACAAGAAACAAGGTCTGCAAATAACATAAAGGCTTCCAAAAATAAAGTGTTGGTAATAAAAATAAGACAATATTAAATTAATAAGGCAAAGAAGTATAAGGAAAGAATATGTAAAGGTTGCATTCACTCGAAAGCAAAAAAAAAAAGTGAGATTAATGTGTAGGAAATACAGTGAGCAAATTTAAATAACTTGCAACTTAAATAATTTCTCAATATAAATAAATACAAATAAGATCCAGCACAAATCAATGGTTTCTAAAGCACTACTCACACACACTATGTTTATTGTAGCACTTTTACTATTTGAAAGTTGTGATAATTGCCTGCATGGGTTATTGCTAGAGCTAATAGAACTAATCTGCTACATGGATTTTATATATTTAGCAGAATTTCCTCCAAAAAGGATCACAGACATTCTGTTAATGGGTTTTAGCTAACAGGCTCAAGTATGACATTGGCATGGTGTAAATGAAAACAACTTCAGAAATGCTAATGTCTTATTTTGGATAAATATATGACAAGAAGTCTTTGTTAAAGCCTAAATAAGACATTCCTAATGCCTTTCTTTATAAAAACACATTCTTTGAGCCATTCCCACGCATCCTATCATTGGATACCAGGGAGAAGAGCTCAGCACCTCCAACTGCACTTCCCCTCCTCAGGAAGCTGTAGAGAGCAAGGAGGTTGCCCCTCAGGCTACTTTTCTCCAAACTAGACAAACACAAAGTCCTTAGTGGCTTCTCATAGGACATTCCCTCCAGCCCTTTCACCAGTTTTGTTACCCTCCTCTGGAAGCATTCAAGGACCTTACCATCCTTCTTAAATTGTGGGGCCCAGAACTGCACACAGTGGGCAAGGTGAGGCCACACCAATGCTGAATACAGAATCACAGAACGGTAGGGGTTTGAAGGGACCTGTGAAGATCATCTAGTCCAACCTCCCTGCCAGAGCAGGGTCACCTAGAGCAGCTTGCACAGGATCGCATCCAGGTGGGTTTTGAATATCTCCAGAGAAGGAGATTCCACAACCCTGCAGCAGGATAATCGCCTCTTTCGAGCGGCTGGTTATGCTGTGTTTGATGCACTCCAGGATGCAGTTTGCCCTCTTGGCTGCCAGGACACACTGCTGACTCCTGTTGAGCCTGCTGTCGACCAGCACCCCCAGATCCCTTTCTGCAGGGCTGCTCTCCAGCCACTCCTCTCCCAATCTACTTTAGACCTATTCTTGACACTTTTGGAAATTATTTAAAGTTCATTTTTTACTCATATTTCATACCCTAGGCACTTCATTTTTAACTCCATTTTATCAATACTTTATACATATTTCATTGTTAATATAAAAAGAACTGATTGTTAAAAACTATCTGAAATGCAGTTAAACTAAGCATCTCTGATAAATAGACCTTTTAGTTCAATTAAAGGAAGAGAAGTGTGTATTTCTCATGAAGAGCCACACAATTCCTCTTGAAGAGCATGCACTAAGCTATAAGCGTAACTCCTCTGGTTCCAATCCAAGATGAACAGTAAAATAATGAGCCAAGCTTTGCCACGGAGGCTTATTGGCACTGCCATTTACACACAGAGTGATGTTTGTCCATTGCTCCTTAATGTATGAAAAGATGATACAGAAATATGCTAGCGCTCCTGTTTCCAGCAACCCTCTAGCAGGATTATCTTCTTTCCGGCCCATGCAAATAAAGGCATTACAGACTAATCACTCAGAGACTAACATAATGGAAGACATGCTGAAGAAAGCAGACAGTGTGAAGCACCAACACATTTCAGCAAACAATTTCCACATCTACTAGCAATGAGAACCTCCACTGTCTAATTCTCTTTGGCTTTTTTCATCAGTCACCTTGTTATTTTTAAAAACAATTGACATTGCAAAGAAATAAATAAGCACCATAATCTATAAACTTAGAGATAATAATACCAGCACCTAACAGGAAAGCATGACACCCAGAAGAACCATTGTTTCAAAATTTAAACCCGTTTCATTTTGAAATACGTAAAGTCTCTTGCAGAATTAAAAAAGGAGTCTGTCTTTTTTTTAATTCTCTAATGACTCTTTTGGAAGATTCCCTGTATGAAAATGTGAATCTAACAATGACAAGAAGGTTTTTAAAACAAAAAATAAATATTTCTTTGGCAGGTAATAAACTTATGGTGGAATTTAGCAGAGACAGAACTACTATGCATAACTAAGAATTATTTCAGAGATACTCAAGGTCTTCAGTGATTATTTTATTCATGGGTTTTTTTCCCCTCAGGTAACTCTTGCTATGAAATACAACTTAATGTCTTTACAGATACCTTTTAAAAAATTGATTAATAGACCAATACGATCAGAATTTCTCCTCCTGCCTTCTCTCCATCGTTAAGAAAGATAAAAATCCAGCAAGTTTTCAGCTGCAGAATTCCATAGGAACTTGATAGAATGGTCTGAAGTTGCGGCAGGGGAGGTTTGGATTAGATATTAGGAAGAATTACTTGACTGAAAGAGTGGTCAGGCACTGGAAGAGCCTGCCCAGGGAGGTGGTTGGGTCACCATCCCTAGAGGTATTTAAGAAACGCGTAGATTTGGCACTTCAGGGCATGCTCTAGCGACAGAGATTATAGGGGGTTTTTTTGTGTGTATATGGTTGGACTCGATGATCTCAAGGGTCCTTTCCAACCATGAGGATTCTATGATTCTATGAATTTGTTCCTTTCCTTATGAAGCAGTTTTGAAAAAAAATTAATCAGTTTAAAATCCACACAACTTTCATCCCATGTTAGGTCAAATGTAGTAAGAACTTATTATTTATGACTTAAATCGCTCAATTTGACAGTTAATGGTGATAATGAAGCTTTGTAACATAGGTTACAGCAAATCCATAATTAAATTTTTAAAATGTTCTGTGACAAATAACCAAAATATTACAATGCCTGGCATCTCATTACCTCATGGTTAATCAGATTTCTCTCATACAATACCGTGCAAACATTTACCTTTTAATAAAGATATCAGATTATCAGCTAAATTTTGCCACTGGTTATAAAAAGGATGAATTTTAAAAAAGAAAATCACGTAGTTTTATCTCAAATTCATTCACAAGGGATGTGCCTGAAAGCCTGGAACTTGACCATTAGGTTAAAACCAGTAAACTGCACTGCCACAATTTGTGCGATGTTGAGTAGGCAACAATGATGTTTCTCTCCTTGTGCAACGTTGCAACTTCCAGGCTACAGGAAAGTTTTCATGGCCCTGCCCATTACAAGTATGAGATGTTACATACAATCTAAGTAAACAGTGTAAAGTAATGTTTCTTTTCCAGTTTCTTCATAATGCTGTGACTTGATACTTGACTGACAGCTTCCAAGTACTAGTTTCCATCTACAAAACTTTAGTACTGTTTTCTTAACTGTGGAAAGCTACTGATCAAGTAGATTTTATTCTATTTAATACAGTACTATAGTAGGCATTTATTTCTACTTAGCTGAACTTTCTAAAAGTGTGGGTAGCTATTAAAAAAAGAGAGTACTGTAACACAAATAAACTACATCATCTAGAGGAACACTGCTTACTAGAAATGGTGTTACCCGCGCAGGTTGTCCTTGCAAGCTTGCACTCGTGAGACCAGAACTTCCTGAACAGCAGTGACTGCTTAAGATGCACCTCTACCACCAACTGCATTCATCCAGTTAGAGACTCCTCAACCAACATATCCACCACCAGCTCGTCTGTACTATCCGTTCAGCCAATAGAGCAACAAAATGTTGAAGTCTTTTCTACTACACCTAGATTCTTCAAACATTGCCATTTCCTTAAAATTATAGCTCCCACATACTGAACCTTGCTGTCCAAAAGAAGGAACTTTGTCATCAGTAAACGACTGCTTTCTTTTTGGGTAGTCTACCTACCGAAAGCAAATTTTGTGGTTCATTCTCTTACTTCCTGAATCATTTCTAGATTGTTCAAAGCCAGTATGTTTATGGGGGACAAAAGCAAAAGGAGAGTTTGGAGTAAAATCTCAACACCAGATGTTGCCAGATGCAGATTAAGGCTTACAATTTCCCAACCTGACTTAATGAAAGTCTGAACAAAAGTAATTCTGTCAAGACTACAGTTTAGCTATGAGTTATTATTAGTTATGTATGTTAATTTTTATTACACAGAATCACAGAATGGTTCGGGTCGGAAGGGATCTTAAAGATCATCTAGTTCCAACCCCCTGCCATGGGCAGGGACACCTCCCATTAGACCAGGCTGCTCAAGCCCCCATCCAGCCTGGCCTTGGACACTTGACAAACATTAATAACAGAAGTTCCTGATGACTGAAAAAGGCATTCAACAGATCATAAATGTACACTCGAAGACAAGATCTCATTGTGATACACAGTTTTGCTTCAAGTAATAGTAGGGATCTGAGTAAAAGATTTAAGTGCTGATTATATCCTGTTGCACAATTAGTTTGCTTTTTATACCTGGCTAAAATCATCCATTGTAAGAATTATAATAAAAGCATTTTTTAAAAAATTAATTGAAAAGTCCTGTACAATATGAAAAGACGACTGGCAGAAAATCACAAATATTACCAAATTATATTGTCCTCATGGCCTACAACTTAGAGATAATGGTCTGTTTGAATCTAGCTCACTAGATGTACAGCTAGTACCTATGACTGAGAAATACCTTCTTCATACACAAAAGATACGGCCGATACTCCAATACTGAAAAGCCCAAGATGCTAATCCCAAAAGCAAAAGAAGAAAATACTAGAGGAGACACGGAAGCAAGACCAAGTTGCCTCAGGGAATCAAATGCAAGTAACAATTCTGTAATATCCAGTGCAAAATGGAAGAAACTATTAGGAAAAACAGTTAGTAGTGATCAAGGAAGATTGACCATTCTAGCTAAAAGTTAAGAATACATCCTTTGTTCCCAGGTGGAACTCAATATTAGAAGTGCAACAAACAACAGTGAGAAATATGTTTGATAAGACACTTCTACTTCCAGGTAGCATTAATTGGACTTCTGTAGCCTGTTCTCGCAAATTATAATTGTGTGCATTCATAACAGGCTTTATGCTTAACACTTTTTAAATTCCCCATCATGTTACACTTCTTTTTTCTTCCCCCCTTTTTTTTTTCACTTGGACACGAAAATAGTAAGTTTTGCCTATTTAAAAGTTTAAGTGCTTAGAGAGGTTAGAATTCACAAATGATTTTACAGTCAGTCTCAACTGTTGCTAAAATCTCGGAACTCTGTAATAGCGTACAAATATAATCTCCACAGTAAAACATAAAAACATGATTTAAAAGAGATATTAAATAATTATAATGCCCAGTGAGCAGCACTTAAGATTGGATTAAAATATAATACAGTAATTACAACCATAAAATCAGATAAAAAATAACTACTGGTGAGCTAAATAAGATGGCTTTATTAAAAAGAAAAAGAGCTTTATGGCACAAATTAATTAAACAATTATGAAATGCTTACAAGATTTTTAATCACTTCGACACCAAGCTGACATATAAAGATGGACCAACAGAGAAGGTCCTTATTAATCACTAATTTTTAACAGCAGCAATAAGGTCTAAATAAATTCTATTTCCATTTCCACTGCAAAATGCTTCTGCATGGTTAAAGCCTTTCCAGCTATTACAATTAGAGCTCTTTTTTCCAGATACTTCAACACAATCCTAGTTCAAAATTATAGGTGTCAGTAAAATGCTTTACAATATAATTAAACATGAACATAATTTTGCACATACAATTAAGTATTCTTTAACCATACTTTTAAAAAAATCATTAGCATGATTGAATACACAAAAAAGATTGATCAAATGTCACCTATTACCACATTTTCATCATCAGTTCATTGAACGAACACCCAAGATTCAAGGTAAAAAACCAGATTAGTTAATCTATATCTATCACGGTAGATTGAACAGATGACTTGTTCTGTGCATTCCTACTAAACAACAGTAAGTTGTTTAATAAGAAAACATATTAGTCTTGGTTGATATTTTGCCTTTTTGAGATTCAGATTATCCTAAACAAAAAAGCAAAGCAATTTTTCTCTGCAGTTTAAAAAGTTCAATCAGAACAGAAACTGAATGTTCTTTCAGAAACTATGGAAGTATCAGAACTACTCACTAGTTCTCTCTAAGTACTTTTTTGGGCTTAACTCATCATACAAAATTAAGTTCTTGGCAGAACCATGAAACATTGGACAGTTTTACGGGAATAAGCATTTCATCTTTTGGGACGAGAACCTCCTGAATGCCAAGCACCAACGCAACGTTTAGAGGAGTAACTGTAGGAATCCCAAGTAAAGTTTGGACTTTTGAAACTTCAGAAGCCCAGAAAGAACACACAGCTCTTAAATCAACTCGGACATTAGAAAGGATAATTCTGCCAGCACTAATCCTATTCTAATAAAGGATGTTTTATAAACATCTCCAATTAAATAAGAAAACATAACATGATACATGGATATTAAGAATTATATCAACCAATCTTTTAGACACATCTACAGCAAATATTTCAAAGCATGAGAAGTACACAGAACGGTGCAATTGAATAAGCTCTTTCATTGTGGATAAACAAAAATACATATAAAAATGAAAATTTTTTAATTGACTACATTTCATTAAGAACTTGACCTGCACATATATACATACACAACATGTATAAAAATATTCAAGAGATTCATATTTTAAATTTTTCTGTGCATAAATAGCAAAAATATATGCAATGTATAAATTTAAGGCCGTGACATGAAATTACTCTATTACAAGCATTTACTTGTGTTATTATTTACAGAACTTCAGGCAACTGACCAACCAGGACATTCGGAACCCAAGACAGAAATAAGTAAAAAAAGTGTGATTAGTGGAGCCAACGTTAATGTGTTCAGAACACTAAAACAAAACGCATTATCTAATATATGTTTCATTTGAAGGTAACAAACCAAATACATTTAAAATATGGCAAGAATAAAAAAAAAACAGTACTTGCAAAATCCTTAATATAACATGGTTTTAAAAGGTGAAAGAACATTTCAACTCCACCTAGGCATAAATAAAAATATTCTCCTAAACAATACTATGTACTATTTAATAAAATAATCATTCTTTAAAATAATTTGAATATGACAACTTTAATTTTGCACTAAAAATACCTTCCTTTCTCTTGAAAAATTTGCAACGTTTTTTACAATATTAAAATGGAAATAAGCCAGAAATTGTCCCCATTAAACTATCATATGTAAGAATACCTGTAGTAACTCTCCAAAACAGATGGCCAGAAGATGCATTCACAGTGGACACAGCAGAAACACTGAAATATTACTGAAACTTTGAAAAATGTAGCTGAATTCTAAATGAAATTCCTTATGGGAAAGTCAAAATGCAAAACTCTCTATGTTCTTAGGTATTTTTTCATTACTTCCATTTTCAAAAGAAGGTGGAAGAACGAAATACAGCAAGAGTAAGAGCTTTTTTCTTTCTTTCCTTTATTTAAACAGTTTTCTGCCTTTTTATTTTTCCATTTCTTGTTACTAAGACTCAAGGGCCAATTCTACAATAAGATTGGTGATTACTGGTGCAAGAATCTGGAATATTAATAACACAGAATTTATATCACTCCAAGAAAACATGAGCACAGATGAGGGTGTGTAGAACACAGATGCAAATCCCAGGAGCTTCTCTATAAAAGATATAGAAAAAACTTGCCGTCACAGATGATGCAGAATATTTATACTAAGTTGAGTCATCAATACTGCTTTTATAGTTTATTGTAATGCTAATGAGAAGCTGACATAAATAAAAGTAAATTTATAATAGGCTATTCTTTTTTTTCTAGAACTGCCTTCTTGCTAATTTGGAGAGAATGTCATGCAATTTTAAGATGTTTTATCAATGTTTGGAAACCTAAGGCTACTTTTATCTACAAATGCTCAGCCTTCTCCACCTGGCTACCTCAAACTCGCCTAACCCGGCGTCTTACAGTAAACTGAAGAAGCTGAGACTCTCCCAAGCATGAAACCAGCCAAATGCTAAACATCTGCAAATTCTGGAAACGCCAATCCTGAATTAATTTTGGCATTCCGACACCACATTTCTTTGCTTTCAAGCCTAAATGAAGCAAAATGGAAGACAGCATGCCACATGAGTGTGACCTTCTACAAACCATGAGAGATGGTTCATGATTTAGGGCAGAAAAGCTCTACTGACATTACAGGGAACAGAAAAAATAATCAGTTGTAACAGATTCCTCATATTATTGAGCTATCTATTGATCCTTCCTCTCAATATTTTTGTATAATTCCTAAAAAAAAATATGAATGTGATAACAAGGAGATAAATTAAATTAAATAATATTTTATCTTCAAATTCCATCTGATCTGTAACAACATTCTATTACCAAATCCAAAAATTCCATTAAACGCATGATTCATCATTTACAGAGTAGCTTGGCTATTTGAAGTCTACTGCAATGTTCTGCAGTCTAGGCACAAGGACAGTTACTTTGAGAGGAGTTGTGATCCATAAGGCTGAGTTAATGAAGGTTGCTTGAACCACTAACATAATGCATTAACACTCACCGAAGGGTGAGCATCATTTTTCATACACTGGTAATCCATTATTATTAGCAAACAAGCTGTACAAG
Organism: Stercorarius parasiticus; assembly: GCA_013396915.1. Lineage (NCBI taxonomy): Eukaryota > Metazoa > Chordata > Aves > Charadriiformes > Stercorariidae > Stercorarius > Stercorarius parasiticus. The sequence goes on along the minus strand of VWZL01005000.1, from coordinate 171,644 downwards.
CTTCATCCACTCACGCAGCTACTTAGTGTGTTAAGATTGTCTTCACCATGCAGTTACCCAGCATCGAGAAAATAATGTGACACAGTAGCAACAGGAACGTTATCTTCTTCCACAATAACCTTAATTAGCACTTAGGATATTTACAGTAAATATAGATAATGAGATTTCTTTTTTAAAAGCAAAGTCACTGAATTCGTATCAACCATACATTTTCCTTTAGCTACAGTATAGTAGATCCAGTATAAAGATAAAAAGACAAAACCAAAAACAAATGGAGAAGAGTAAAGCACAATAACATACAATTTAATCAAACTATGTCATGTATCCATCAAAAAGCCAACCAGGTCAGGATCCCTTACTTGAGGCATCCAAAAGTTTATGAAATGACACCAGTACACATTCACTGTTGCCTATCTAACAACTAAAACTTTATTTTAATCTTACATGTACTTTGGTGAATTTCTCTGGCAGAAGAAAGTAACTGAGTGGACAGTCTTCTAGACAAAAAGAAACACTCCTAAAAATACTGAAAAATGCATATCTTTTACTATCCAAAACTTTAACTGAACCACTGTAAGGGTTGTTATCAGCGGTACAAAGTCCAATTGACAGCTAATTATTGATGGCATCTGTCAGGGGTCAATACTGGGGCCAATACTGTGCAACACCTTTATTAGCAACTAATGATGGCATAGAATGGACTCTCTGTGCTTGTGGATGATACCAGATTGGGAGGAGTGGTTTACATACTGAAAGTCAGAGCTACTATTTGGAGTGACCTTGTCAAGCTCAAGGAATGACTGATAGGAACCTCCTGAAGTTTGGGAGAGGCAAACAGCCTGTATCTGGGATGCAATAGTCTCATTCAACAGCATTGACCGGTCACTGAATGGCTGGAAAGCAGCTCTGTCAAGGAGGACCTGGGGGTCCTGGTGGCCAGCAGGCTGCACCCAAGTTAGCAGTGTGTCCTTGCAGAAAGGAAGGCCAACTGTATACTGGGGTTTCTAAGCAAGAGAGAAGCCAACAGGTCAGGAGAAGTGATTCTTCCTCTGTATTCCCAGAGGCAACAATCAAGGTAGTTAAGATGGAGCGCTTACACTCCAGGAGGCTGACAGAACTGGATTTGTTCAGCCTTTAAAAAAAAAGTCTATGAACAGCTGCAACTACCTAACAGGAGAGTGTAGAGGAGATGGAGTCAGATTCTTCTCAGAGGTACACAGAGATAAAATAAAAGGCAGTGGACATCAATTCCATAAACAAAAATTCTAATAATTTATATTTTTTTAAAAATCAGTACCACAATGATGGTAGTCAAACCCTTGAATAATCTTACCCAATGAGGCTGCAGAATCTCCATCCCTGGAGTTCTCAAAACTCAGCAGGGCAAGACTCTACACACCCTGATCTAAGTTGGCTCCATCCCCTTAGAGAGAGGGGCAAGAGCAGAAGTTTGGAACACTGACTTCCGGAGGCCCCATTCAACCCAAATAGTCCTAGGTTTCCATAATGTCAATTACATCCAAATTTACTGGCTTCCTTTCCAAAGGGCAATGACAGCTTTTTTAAATACTTCAGTTTCTACAATGAAAAAATGTGTAATGAAATTTCGTTCACTCTGAAGTGTTATGAACCCCATTATTTTTAAAAATAGTTTGCTTTAACATCTTTTCTACATGTGCAACAGGTATGTCATACGGACAACACACACCGTAAAATACACCTCCCATATGATGAGCAATTCCTTAAAGTTAGGATTTTGCCTTGCTTTCTCGAACTAGACTGCTTCAAAACAAGGAAAGCATCCTCTACTACTCAACCATGTAAACCATCCAGAGTTAAGATTAATCTAACATGTTACTTTGTAAGTACTTAGGACAGTATGAAAAATCAACATTAACTAGCAAACACTCATGATGTCTACAAAAAAACACCAGAAAAAAATTCTAGTGTAGAAAAGTTATCGTTCAGTAGCTATCTTCATTTAAAAAAAAATCTTGGCAGTTATCTACAGTCACAGACATTGACACAAAATCTGACATAACATATAGCTCGAAGTAAAATATACATTATATTGGTTAAAATATACATTATATTGGTTTCCTCCTTTATTGAATACTATATAATTTAGATCAAAAAACATTGAAGAAAAAACTGGATCCACATTTAGAAAGACGAATAAACAATTACAGTTTTTGATGTGTGACTACTTCAACAATTTCCTATCACATACAGTCCTATAAAGCCCTCACAAAATTATTTTAAATCGGATAAAAATCAGGAACCCACACTTTACATTCCATTATGAAGCTTGGTAAAAGACATTTTAAGAAAACACAGTTATCTGCTACAACTGTCTGTCTTTATTTCTTTTAATTTAAGCATAAAGCCTTAAAAATAATGCTTCCCAAATCTAACCATTGAGAAAAGTTATTTAACTATACCCCTAAGGCATTGAAGGGACAAATAAGTCTTCAGCATTTCTTTCTTATAAACTAAACAATAATATCTTGTATTATCTTTAATATTTTTATTAAACAGAACCATAAGGTTGATTATTAGAACTTTAGAATTATTAGAATTAGTATTTTTCATTTTAAAAACTTGGTTAAAGAATTTTTTTACATAAATATTCATTGACCAAGTTCAGGAAGTGTATTTATAGGCATGATAATTATGCACTTTATTTAATACACAATCATTTGCTTCTATAAATTATCAAAATATAAACACCTATATTGATATAAGCACAAAATGACACATAAAAAGTCACACTGCAAGAGGTCAGATTATTTTTGAAATAACAAAATATATTACTCTAAAAATATTTTTCATATAAATATTTTGGCACCCTATACACAGAAGTACCCCCTTATATTTTTAATATTCATTTACATTTTAAACAAAAAAATACATCTACAACAAAAGTTTTACATACATTTATAATGATAGTATAATACTACATAAACATTGTTCTCCTGCCCTTAGTTTTTGATCATTAAAAATACTGTAATATCCTAAAAGGGCACAAAGAGCATTATCAAATATTGAGGATGTAAATATGTGCAGACCAAACCAAAATCTGCTATGGTAAGCATTGGGCACAAGAAAAACTCACAGTATGTGTAATAAAAGATGGAATTAATCTTTCCAAGAAGATTATCAAGTATTAAGCTACACAAGAAATATTTTTCTATCTCATCATTGGCAGGCTAGTGTCGCAAATATATGCCTGGTTCTGCTTGGCAACATTTTGTTAATACTCTATTCATTAATTTAACAAACTATCAAGAGAGTATGTTTAGAATGGGCAAGCATTATCTCTTGCATTTCATTTAATTAAACTCTGTTCTAGCAATATGACAGTCAGCATTTCATGAAGGGAATTATTTTAAGGATGAAGGTAGAAAATATTTCAAAGTGCCCTGCTAAAACATGAAAGCATAATCTAAAATTACCCTTGCACACACTGTAATTTATCTATAATATTAAAGATGTTATTTCCAGAGTTCATAATTAATTGCATTCCACAGAGAAATTATTCAGGCATTCCAGATAGCAAAATGATGCACAAAAGCACAAAACATAGTGCCGAAGGACAACCATAAACAACCACTGTGACTTGCCCGAATTACAACAATCAATTGAGCTTAATGTGAAATGAATACTGGCTGCCTTTTGTATGTGGTCATTACTCTGCTGCAAAGAAATTGCCATTGAATTTTGATTATATTGCCTTAATAAAAAGTAATTAAAGTGGCTTATGCTCTAGTGGCTTTCTTTTAGATGATACACGACAGTGATCTTCCAAAGGCCAGTGTGCCACAAACTGATTGAGTATGACACCTCATCTGAGGAAGGCGATGTTACCCCACCATTGTAGGTGTAACTGCAGTGATGTCGGCTTGACTTCTTGCAAACATTTTAATCAAACAGCATCAATGAAACACCAGTTAGAAATTCACTAAGCTTTTAAGACTTACCATCAATCCGACTAACAAGTTCTTCTAACATTTTCACTTTCTTCTGAATTCCTGGCTGGGCAAACGTGTAGTTATCCTGAAGAAGAGATCATATACAAGTGTAAGTTTGGGTGAAAAAAAAGTTTCTTTTCCTTCCATTACTTGTCTCAATCCATGTGTTTTTCTATGTTTTCTTAAGCTGTTTGTGTTTTGCTTTTACATTTCCTAGGTCTGCTTCTACAGTTAAGTAGTAATTCATCACATTGTACAGTCCTACGTCGAGTGCCCACCTCTAACAGTACACCCTGCAGCTATTACTGCATCAATTGCTCTCTACTCGCTAATCTACTGCCCCTGAAGTTACAGCTTTATTGCAGAAGTCCAATTAGCATTAAAAGGCTTTCATCTTAAATGCCAAAATGTGCCACGCTAGAGACTTTTTTAAGGTGGTTTTTTTCTCGTAATTTTACAATTTTATCACTAATAATGTAGGAAATATGAAAATTTAGCCCCTATTCAGTCACAGGATAAGAATCTGATCTTTAGAAGTTCAGAATAATACCTTCCAGCAGCATAAGAAATCAAAAGTCTATTTCAATAGAGTCATGACTGTTCTGAACCGAAGGTTACAGTTAATAGCATGAATCAAAATCTAACACACGAGCTATATAGCTAAAATGGCAGGGTATTTGCATGTATTTGTTTGAATGTATTAACTCTGACTGTATTTTTTATTTTTGGATTGCAGCTCTGTAATACAGCCTAGAGTTTGAAATAATGAAAAAGAGAATGATATCTCCACTTTAACTCCAAAGTGATCAATCTTTTTAAATAAAGATATTATTTAAACACACAGCAATGTGTCTGAATATGTGAATGACAATCCCTGCACTCAACTCATTTTGTTATAGTTTTCTACAGAGATTAAAGAAGATAAAATTACCAATATATATTTTAAAAGAAAGTTGATATGTAAAATTGTTTTCATGTAACCACTATGTACACAGAAAACCAGGGTAAAGGATTTTTCATCTCAACTGCTTTTATTTGAATAATTCCTTTACGAAAATCAATTAGAGCGCTGAGCAAGTATCCAAAAATCATCCTAAAATATTTTCACTGATGTTGGAATATTAATTTTTCTTGACTTAATTTCAAATTTTAAGTTGGCGTTAGAGTAAACGGGATGAATATCAGTTCGTTTTTATGTATCTTGAGACATTTTTATTTTTATTAAAAGAAGAAGGCCATAGTGACTTTCGTGACTATATTTACACAGGGTTTTTTATTTTGATTTGTTTCATGAAACTGAATTGCAATATAATCTTCAAATTCTATAAAACTGCCATAAAGTATGAAACCTAAAAGTTCACAAGAGAACATTATACATTAATAATTCTGTTGGTTATAGTACATCAGCCAACAAGTGATTTACAGTATGAAAAAGTCAAATATGTGCTCTGATCACTTGTAACTGACCACAGTAGTAGCTATTTAAAAAAAAATGGCAAAGTTCTCTACTGGCCTAGCAGTAGCACTTTCGCAGTATTTGATATTAGAAATCAATGTATAAACCAGAACAATGTTGCCGAAGAAGAAAGGATAGTTCTCCGAATTTTGGAATTTTCCGCAGGAGTCGCCAACTAAAATAGGCAAATCTTGGCATTGTGTCTCGAACAGAACACGAGCATCCTCACGAGTGCAATAAAGCATCACAACTGAAAGAATGGAAAGTCTCACACAGAATTCAGATCTACTCTAATCTTGTTTTGGGGACAGAGAAACTATCTTACGCATTGGGACAATACCTTTTATACAAGTCTGACACACTCCTGTATTAGTCGTGGCTCGGATCTTTAGGAAATAGTATATTCATTTTCTTTACAGAACCTACTCTAACAAGGAAAACCGTATTTCTTTTGTTTGTTTGTTTTCAAATGTTTATATACTGTTCTATTTATTTATTTTTAAAAAGTTAACTGTTATTTCTACTAGTGGTACTGTACTCGAAGTACAGCAATACAGTACTCAATTTTTTCATGTATAAAAGTATCTTCACGTATTTAACACCGAAAGCCAACACAGACCTAAACCACTGCTACTTCCATCATTAGTCTCTCCCCAGGTAGTGCATCTCCCAGCTGTGATCTATGAATCTTTAACCGTTTTCTTTAGCAAAGCATCATTTACTCCATACACACCTGGAAATGCAACCCAAAACTGCCATCTTGGATTTGAAAACAGGTAAGTTTGCTCTTCACTACATTTGATCTTTTGCCTATTCATTTATTTTTCTGGTCATTATTTCAGCTGCAAATGAACACAGCTGGGAGTCACTCTTCTACTGGTGCGGACTCATCTAACTGGAAAGATCTTTGTTGGCTCCCCCTGTCCCCTCTTCTAAATTAAACTACACTGTACCATCTTCCCTCCTATAACACGTTTATAATTGACTTTCTGAAACTTGTGAAACTGAGAGGACTTTGTAAACATAAAAAGTATTCGGTTATCTACTATTCTTGCTCCTTTTGTGCTTATAGGCGAAAGACAAAGCTAGTAACACAGTTAAAGAAAAACAACACGTCCAACTCATTAAATTCCTGAATTTCATTTTGCTATATTGCTCAGGGCAATATTTTCTATATGTATCCAATTTTTTCTATATTGGTCAGGGCAATACAGAAGTACAGTGGTTAAGATTTTAGTTCCTCTATCATACAATTTAATTGGTGATACCAGCTTCGAAATTTGACTCAACTTTACTCCCAGTTCTTCTACTTCCCCCCCACCAAGAAGCACAGCAAGATGTGGAATGGAGGCTGTGGTCAGTTCATAACACTTCATTTCTGCCGCTGCCCATGGGCCATACACCCTGCCAGAAAGCCTGCTCCTACTGTGGGTTCCTCTCCACAGGCTGCAGCTTTCATCAAGGCACTTCCACCTGCTCTGGTGTGGGGTCCCTCCATGGGCAGCAGGTGGATATCTGCTCCACCGTGGACCTCCATGGGCTGCAGAGGGACAACCTGCTTCACTGTGGTTTTCACCATAGGCTGCAATGGGAATCTCTGCTCCTGGAGCAGCTCCTCTCCCTCCTTCTTCACTGACTTTCGTGTCTGCAGGGTTGTTTCTCTCACTTCTTCTCACTCCTCTCTCACAGCTGCTGCAGTGTTTTTTCCCCTTCTTAAATATGTTACCACAGAGGCATCACCAGCATTGCCAACGGGCTCAGCTTTGGCTAGTGACAGGTCTATCTTGGAGCTGGCTAGAGCTGGCTCTGTCCAACCTGGGGCCTCTTCTCACAGAAGACACCCCTGCAGCTCCCCTGCTACCAAAACCTTGCCACGTAAACCCAACACAAGCTCTCTGCTAACTTTTGCAGAAAAAAGTGTTCCAGTATTCCACTCTCCTACCTATTCCCCCTGACAGTTGTGGGTCCTCACGGGAAGATTTCATTCCTCATCCTGCACATTTCTGTTGTATTTCCTCTTTTATTCCTTGTGTAACTTTGACCATTGATATTAAGCAAAAGACAAACTGAAAAAGTCATAAGTAACTGAGAACAGGATTGTCTTGCCTCAACAGATCTTCAGCAAAGAGTTAACATAAAATGCCTTGTATTTCTAACGACTGTTTTTGACACTTTCTAGTAAGTATTCACCTATGACAAAGTATGCATGAGTACACAACAGAATCCATGATAAACATAAAAAATTCATGCACTGGTGTGCAATATCTAAATTCCTTGACGTTCTGCTCAAATAGCTTCCAACACACTTTCAGTGAACTATGCTAACCTACTTCACAGCTGAATGGTTATAATATCCAGTTCAGACTCTGACACATAATTAGTTTCACCTTACAATACAGAAGGTTAAGACTTTTTAATGTCACAAGGGCTCAAAACTTGCTTCAGTCTTTGTATTAGTAGTCTGTATTTATTCTGTAGAGGCTAGTATAACCACCTCACTGCCCTCCAACTACAACTAGGTCTGGCAGGACTTCTTCTCAAAAAATAATCATTATAATTTAAAATAAAATATTTCAATTATAGCCTTCACTAAACATGAAAAAACATATTAGGTAATCACTTTTTCCTTTTTTAAGGTTAGAGAAATTCCAAATGGAAGAAACTTGATTAGAAAGTGAAAATACAGAAAAAAATGCACTGAACAAATTTAATTGTGACTATCCTCCTATACTCACAAAAAGAAAGGCAGTAGAGGGGAGGAATAGAGATGGAGATCACAGCTTCTAAAAGCATATTTAAGCACCAGGTATCAAGTACCATCCATTTTGCCAGCTCTATTCTGAATGCTGACAGTAAGATATAACTTGCAAAGGTGTTTACTTTGAAAAGCCCTAAAGTAACCTTCTCTGTGGATACACTGAGAAAGTGACATTGAGTGAACTAAGGATGGTCCTAATTCCATTCTTAATATCCTCCAAATGTTGCAGTATCTACACCGTACAACCCTACCGTTTTTTTATTCGTCTATCAGGAACAAAATACCAAAGTAGATTCTAGTATTTTCAACCACATGTATCAATGAGATTCTTATTAGTCACTCTGATGCATATTGTAACAAATATATTCCATTTCCAATCACCATATGCAGCCACAATACTGACAGCTATCTGTTCAAAATATTACTAACTTATGACAGAGTGCTAAAAAGAACGCAGATGCTTTTTAAGTGCATGTTAAATGTACTTCTAAAGCAACTGTTCAGTAAGTTCAACACATCTCCATGTTATTTTAATTTCAAATCTTTTCCAAAATACTATGCATACTTCATAACAATGAGTCTGTAATAAATCTGAAAAATCTTTCTTTCTGACTTCTTCAATTATTTCAGTTACACGTAGAAAAAGGAATATAAACGGCATTTTTGAAGGCCATCTGGCGTATAAGTACAAGGGCAGCTGTAAGCATACACAGAAGGAATCAAATACATACCGAGTATTATATATAAATATAACAACATATGTATATTAGTAATTATATATAATAAATTCATAAGTAATATATATACACTTCTGTGTGTATACATAAATGGATACATATCCTTTATGTATTTACACACAAATGAAAACACGCTATATTACTCTTTTGACTCATTCCTTAGGAAATACTTTCAAATTTCAAAACGCAACTTATCTTATCTACACATCAAAAATTTTAAAATTTCAGATCCTTTGCCCTTCTGCACTGATTTATAATATTTAAAAATACATAGAAGGAATTTCAGAGTATTAAAAGTAACTTCCCAGGGTCAGAAAAAGAAAAAAAAAATCTTTCAACCTTTGTAATTATTAAGCCTGACTTCTGAAAACTTAAAATTTCCTAAGCAGTAGGAAAGCGATTTACAAAGCATTGCAACCCAAAATTTTCTACACAGAAAATAGTATTTTATTTATTTCTACATGATAGAATGGAAAAAGCAACATCTTATTAAAAAGTAGGTACTGATTCTTGTGTTATAGTTGTATCAATAGTCTCAGAATCAAAGACCCAATTTCTATCAGGCTATGTAATCAAACCTAAGTTTTACACAAGTGGATGTATCATAAATTACAGAAACTGTTAAAGTAGCAACAAAAGAAGTGTTCAGGGTATATTTTTGGATTATGGCATAGACCAGACAACAATTCAAATCTCGGTATGAGCTAGAAATCATAAATAAATACACTTACAATCCCAAAAGCTGATGCTGTAAATTTTAGGTAGAAGACAAAATATTTTTATTCTGAAGCATGCTGATAGCACAGCATATTTCATCTAAAACACAGAAAATAAATGCCTTTTATATACGTATTCAGGACCGACTACAAATAGATTTGTTCTCTTCCCGAAAATTTTACTCTCGATGACAGGCTAGGAAACTGCGTTATCGGTGTCCAAAGAGACACAGGCTCCTTAAGAGCTTCTGAAGACACCTATCCTGAAGAAAAGCTACAGCCTTCACGAAAAATCCTACTGATGCCCCCAATTTTCTATTACTTGAAGTCCCAACAAAGGCTTATTGTTACAAACTTAAAATTGGGTACTGTGCCGAACAAAAGAACCATGTTGGGTTTTTTTCCCTTTTAAGAGCAGCCAGCAGCAAATGGCTACAGGAGAGCATAAGAGCAAAAGAAACCTGCAGGGATGCGTTTGCAGCATTCTTTTAGTTTCCAGTTTGCAGCACTGAGACTTCCCTAACTCAAGGTGGTATCTTGGTAATTAAATTTGTTTAAAGATTTTTTTCTTCAACCAAACTTCAAACTGTTCAGGTTCTAAACCCATGTAAAATGCTTTTCATCCTTTGACAAGTAGCCCTGCAGCTTAGTTACTCAACCACTCTTTTTAAGCTTATCACTCAGCAGTATTAAAAGATATTATCTAGGTCTTGCATCAGAAGAGATGGAAAGCAACTACTCCCTATTCACCTTCTACACGCAGCTCGTCATTTTTAAAGACTTCTATCACATTCCTCCACTTAGCTAAGTCATCCAAGCTGAAGAACTTAATCCATCACCCAGAAACTGTTCCATACCTTCGATCACAGTTATCTTGCTCCATTATTTTATTTTTTTTTAACTGTCAATCCATCATTTCAAAATGGGATGGAGAAGACGGATCGGAACAGCATACATCACATCGAGCACAAGCTCTTTTTAGGTTTTAAAAGTAGCAAAGTGATGCTTTCTCTTTTGAGGACTACCTATCTAAATACTTCTACTCCCTACATGGTAACAGGTAATGCTTCTACCATGGACACTTAGCTTCTTTATGAACTTCTGGTAAAGGACTTTATTAATATGCATTTTGGAAATGCAATTAAACCATACAGTTGTTCACAGGCTCACCGATTCCTTCCAAAAGCTGCTAGATTTGTGCTGCTTTACAGGAGTTATAAAAAAAATATTAAATACTATGATTTTTATCCTTTAACCATTAATTCTGTTTATTTTTACACTTTCTACAAACTGTCCTGATGTGCATGTCTAGTTGTCTGTGCTCTCCTGAATCATCTTGAAACCATTTTCAAAATCTGACGTCATATCCACCCCATTGCATTCCTCTCATACCAAAGCAGTTTTGACAATTGATCTTCTTGTTTACCCATTACCAGAGACTCTCATAAGAGACAATCACTGATACATTTCAAACTGAGCAGAGTTAGCACCTGCCTCTGAAATTCTTACTAGGCATCCTGATGCACAGTACCCTAGTGATGCATTGAGTCTTCTCAAACTGATGGGGAGGAATGTAAATCCTCCAGTGACCAAGCAAGCCACTAGAAATTTCAGGAGAGTCCCAGAAGATCTCTCGTGGTCAGGCACTAGTCCAAACTCAGCAATTTTCACGTACAGCTTATTGTTGTGGCGTACTCCTACTGTACACTGCGGTGATATGACAAGGAATAGATTTAATTGTAATTTTTCTAAATCAATGCACGATTCATACTTTGCAAAGCAGATGTTGATGCCTTATGACTCAGGCTCACTGTTAATGACAGCCTCAGTGTAGACAAGTTTGAAGGATCATTTATTCAAAAAACCTAAAGTGTTGACATTTTTAATCTCAGTTTTTGGTACATCAAGAGTTTCAAGATCTACTTTGAACAATCTATATGAGGCCAGTTAATCCACAACTATGATACAGTCCTTCGCTGCTCAGACTGAATCTACTCAGAGCCATACAAGACGACCACAGCAGATATGCTTTTTTTTCCACATTTTAACTATTCCAAACTGTGAACAGACAATAGCAAACATGCCTTAATCGCTGTCACATCAAAAGAACAGGACTAACATAACAATTGTTAATTACATTCCAACAGCTCGTAGTTACAACAACTCTACTGCCTGAGTTTGTTTAATAACTTCCTAGTGTTGTTCAATAAAATGTATTTTATTTCTTCAGATACTAATAAAGTCTTCAAAAAACTCTATGAAGAGGAGCTTCAAAGACGACTTTGAAGATCTGAAGGTCCTTTTGAAAAGGAAAAGTCACACAGAATGACACAATACTGCATGTGTTTTGCCCTCAAAAAAGTCTGCCCTTAATATTCATTCTGATCAGTAATTTATGTGTATTCTGTGTAAGAACATTCTCTTGACTGAGAAAGGTTAAGAAACCTGCTTACAGAAAAATTTCTAGATTCTCGTTCTACTTGTTCTACTTTGAATCTTCTTTTCCTTCACTCTAAATTTAAAATACCATAAAGCAGTATTTGCTCCAACAAATTCTGTACGGAAAATGGAAGCAGACATCTGAGCATGAATACAGAAAGAATTCAGGATAGAAGCACCTGCCTGTGGCCATGCTTATGTTTGCGTCTCACATGTGATGTGCAGATAGAGTAACAGAAAAATACCATTTAGGGGCATCATCTAATGAGTGATTACTAAAAATATTGAAGTTGTCCATTTCTCATTAGAAGAAAGGCCATTGTAGAACCCTGAAGAGGCACAAATGCCTGCCCTAATCGCAGAACCTACTTCTCATGAAATTTCTCATGTTTATGACTTTCCAATTAAAATCTAAAGTTGAAAAACTGGATATTTGAATTTAAAATTGTTCATAATTAAAAATAGCTTTATGGAAGCCACTGATAATTAAAAGTAATCCCAAGTTATTGTTTATTTATCAGGATAGAAGTCCCTATTCAACAATAAACTCAACGCAATTCCGATCAAGCAATCCATTGTTTTTCCTTGGATAGTCATAGCTTCAAGGAAAAAAAGAAAACCAACATGTTTTGTCATTCTCAGGATCCAACTTGGACAAGACACTAGCATAAAATGAACAATCTGGATTTCTGGAAATTACTAAACTGTTATTTCCATATAGAAGTTGTACCTCACAGATGGAGTTAGAGCTATAGTAGCTGCAGGAACAGACACAGAGCATGAATATGCAAAGAGAACTACATACAGAAATAACTACTTCTAGCATTTCTGACAATTCCTGACAGGACTTCCACTTTTCTAAAACATACATTTCCGACTAGCAACAGGACCTGTTTATACAGAAATTGGAGCACGACTGCAGTACTGTCTTTCAGTATCAGATACACAATGTTAGCGGAGACTCTGAAGACTGCCTGGGAGACAGTTATATCATATATCACATTTTCCCTGAAGGCACCACATTTGCAGTGCCATGTTCAGCTGAGGAAAGCGGGAGGAAAGACTACTTTTTCCATTTAGCTAAGCTTACCAGAAGCATTGGGCTGATGCACACCCAGAAATCCTAGACAACCTTCCACTGCATTTGCACAGGCAGACCCTGCAGTAGCTGTGATACAGAAACTTGACCCGTGCATGAAAGTCCATACAGACATGCGGTTCCCATGACAAGAGACAGATGCAGACACTCACAGTACATATCCCTTGTATCTGTCTATCTTGGCTAAAGAGCCCATATTCTCAGACAACAAATCTGCAATTTATCATAACCCTGAACTAGCTACTACCTAAATGAACTGAAGATATAATAATAAAAAAAAAAAAAAGAACAAAAAACAAAAAAACTTTTCTTGCAAGAGTTTAATGAAAAGGTACAAAGAAAACTATCTTCAACCTATTTTTTTTTCCATAAAAATAAACCTTTGGAAGGTCCTGTGAAGAATTTTCAGAAGAGCTAGTGTCAGTTATTTCTGTATATACTTCTCAACATCCAAGCTCCATATTCATGCTATTTATCTGATCCTGCAGACCTCTGAAAGGCTTTCCAGGCAGTATTCCATCCATCCATCCCTCCCTCCCACCCTAATTCAGACTTGAGGAATGTGTTAGCAACAACTTTCCATAACTCAGGAGTGAGAAAGAACTTTGCAGAATTCCCTCCGCAGATCATAAATCTTGCCATTTAATCAGCCATAGAAATAGCTAATATATACCCCAGGATGCTCCAGTCCCTGGAAATGAATTATCTCCCTTTCATTCTAAAAATTCCCAGGCCCCAATCAATAATGATATTAATATTTTATTGCTATTTTTAATACAGCTGGTTAGATCATTATACAATGAATATATTTCCCCTTTGGTTATTTTATTACCATTATACTTGAAGTTAAAGTGAAGAGTTATACTCCATTTTATACATGAACATTACATTTTCAGGTGGCACAGATCAGCGTGAACTTTTTACTTGAATGTTAACGAGACTCTGTTGAGTAAAGTGTTATAAAGGATGATTTAGTAATAAAAAAAGCTAATTACAATGGATAAATGGGAATGTCTACTTAATTAAGTGGAAAAAAATGCTTCTGGGATAAGTTCTAGTTTTCCCATATGCACAGCCATTATTCCTACAAGTGAAAATGCAAAAATGCTCATGTGTCATCTACAGTTTTCAAGTGTTCTAAAGACAACCAGCTCTATCATGAGCATAGTGGATTTTATCTGTTTACTTCTGATTGTTCAACTTCAAATGCAAGACAAAATAGTTTTGGAAATTAACTAGCTGTAAAAAAAAATCCTTGGAATACACGATTGTTATTCACAATAGAAATGCACCAAAATACTGTTATATAGATTACAAATGTGAAATTATCAACTAACATGTTGAAAATTATCAAGAATGGTAGTCTTATTCAGACATATTTTGCACATGGCCACACACACCTTCAGAAACACGTTTTTATGAATCAGCATTAGAGCATCTTGCAGGAATACAGGCTGGAGACAAACTGCCTGGGGAGTTTTGTGGAAAAGGACCTGGAAGTCTCAACAGACAGCAAGGTCAGACTGAGACAGTGGTACACCCTGGCAGCAAAGTGGCCAGCAGCCTCCAGGGCCAGTAGACTAAGAGAAGTGATTATCCCTACTCAGCACTCATTGTGGAACCACTGAGGTTGGTAGGGACCTCTGCAGACCACCTAAGTCCAAACCCTGCCCAAAGCAGGCTCACCTGGAGCAAGCTGCTCAAGGCCACGTGCACTCAGGTTTTGAACTCCAAGGATGAAGACTCTACAAGATCTCTGACCTAACAGTTCCAGAGTTCCATCATCTTTACTGTAAAGATTTTTTTCTATGTCTAAAAATAATTTCCTGTATTTCAAGACCACATCTAGAATACCACATCCAGTTTTAGGGACCTCAATACAAGAAAAACATGAATAAACTGGGTCATGGGCAAAAGGTCACCAAGATGCTCAGAGGTATGGAGCACATGCCCTGTGAGAGGCTGAGGGAACTGGGGTCGTTCAGTCTGAAGAAGAGGCAGCTTCAGAGGCACCTAAGAGCAGCCTGCTAAAACTTATGTTATCCAGAAGACAGAGCTCAGCTTTTAATAGTGGTGCATAGTGGGAGGATAAGAGACATGCAGCATAAACAAACAAGAAGCGTTCTATCTGTCCATAGGAACAAATTTTTTCAACATGAGGACAATCAAGTAACAGGTTAACCCTCAGTCTCCATCCTTGGAGGTTTCAAGACCCAACTGGACAAAGCCCTGAGCAACCAGATCTGACCACAGAGCTGACGCTACTTTGAGCAGGACATTGGACTAGATGACCTGTAGAGGTCCCTTCCTACCAGAATTATCCTATGTTCTTATGATTTTAGAAGTTCTGATTTGTTTTCCTGAAATAAATAAGAAAAAATTGCAGTGAGATATAAACTTTCTGGGAAAAAGATAAAGAAAAAAATTGCAGCACGTAGACATGAAGCGCTGAGAAGGAAAACCATTACAGCATATCATCATCCAAAATTGACTGCTGTAAGACAGTATATACAGCTACAGATTACAAGATTAACTGATATCTTAGAGATAGACAAATTTATATTAAGAAAATATCCTAGTATTTCTACTTAAATAAATCAATTTTTTTAAAAAGTCAATCATATCGTGATGAGATACAGGTGTAGCCATTTAAGAGCCCATAGCTAGAGAGAGCAAACTGAGAAAGAAGATGCGAAGTAATTTGAGAACACAAAATAGATTAATCTTTGATATTGCACAATAGTATAACTACTGGAAAAGTTATGCAAAAGAAAAATGAGAAATATTACCTCTACCTGGAGCCAAAGAAATACTTGCACAGAAGCCCCCGGATCACCAAAGAACAGCATGAGTAAATATGCTAAAGTAACAGATGATTCAACCAAGTTTTTTATTTCTTCTCTAGCTTAAGAATTGTAAGCATGTCAGGAAGTGATTGTCAAGCTGCTCAATGCCAACACTGTCTTTTATTCCATAGGTCCCTATGGTTCAAAGATGTGCTGTTACATTAAAAATACACAGTCACATTAGATAAAGAAGGGAAGGTGGTAAGATGAGTGAGGAAAGGATAAATAATATATTCTACGTGTAGCAACACTCAACCAAGAAATACATATTTCTTAATAACATCTTTGACAATTCTGGAATCAAGAAAATGAGACAGTCTGGATGGGCTGGAAAAATAAATGGGTTCTCTGTTAAGAACAATAAAGGGATACCAATAGAATTGTTTTTCCATTACACTCTTATGCACTCAAAAGACAAACACACACACACAAAAAAAAGCCTATGTAGCTTGTATTAGTCAAAAATTTCACAACAGGACCCTAATTGTTATCACAGTACACCCTTTAAACTTTTCCAACACTGGTAGGCCAACATCAGATGGAAGCCTACACTGACGAATAAATTAACGGATATTCTGCAGAGATACTTAGATTGCAGTCATCACCACATCGCACATTCCTCTTCTCTAAAATCCTTGACAGTTTATTCAGACATCTCAGACAAAGTATCAGTAGTCATACACGAGTCTCTTACGACATATTATCACAGAGAAAAGGAAATGTAATAGCACTAATCCTGTTTGTGATTCTCCTTTGGTTTTGTGGTTTTATATTGTCTGGTTTTATGGCTTTGTAAGAGAGAAGCAGTTTTTCCTGTTCGGCTGTAAAGACACTCCATTATCTACAGTAGATCACACAGAAAATACTAAAGGGGTAGTAAGAACTAATTTAATTACTATTTCCAAGAAACCATCAGCAGCAACTTTCTTGAGAAGTAGAGAGACTTAGGCGCATCATCTAGACTACTGCATATTGGCAGCAAGTTCAGTAAACTGAAAATCTACAGTCGTTAAAGTAAATCTATGTCTCAGCTGTCATGATCCTGCCTTGGCCCTACTGTGTAGTTCTACTCATTCATTTGCTATGGTACCTATTCAAGGTGCTAACCCCTTCAATCACCTGGCACTTTTTTGTTTTGTAGTGTTGATCTTAAGTTTAATGATTCCAGGTCCCATCTCACCCATCTCCGTGTAGTTCTTGCCCTCCACCAGTGGATTTGCATCCAAAATGCAAGTCAAATAGAATCATAGGTTTAACTTGGAAGGGACTTTGAAAGTTCATCTAGTCCAACACTTCAGCATAGGCAGGGACAGCTTTCACTAGATCAGGTTGCCCAAAGCCACATCAAACCTGACATCGAACACTTCCAGGGATGGAGCATCCACTACTTCTCTGGGCTCCCTCAGCATAAAAAGAATGCATTCCTTATGTCCAGTCTAAATCTAACATCTTTCAGCTTAAAACCATTGTCCCTTGTCCTGTCACTATAGGCCCTGCTGCTAAACAGTCTACCTCCATCTTTCTTATAAGCCACCTTTAAGCACCGAAAGGTCTCCATAAGGTCTCCCTGGAGCCTTGCCTTCTCCAGGCTGAACCACCCCAATTCTCTCAGCCTTTCTTCATAGGTGTGTTTCAACTCTCTGATCATGTTCATGGCCCTCCTCTAGACCTGCTCCAGCAGGTCTATGTCTTTCCTTTGTGGAGGATGGCCCCCTGAAATGGATGCAGTACTCCAGGTGGGGTCTCACAAGAGCGGAGTAGAGGGGCAGAATCACCTCCCTTGACCTGCTGGCCACGCTTCTTTTGATGTAGCCCAGGAGATTGTTGGCTTTCTGGGCTGCAAGCACACATTGCCAGCTCATATCCGATTTCTCATCCGTCAGTATCCCCAAGTCCTTCTCCGCAAGGCTGCTCTCAATCCATTCATTACCTAGCCTATATGGATATTGGAGACTGCCCTGACCCAGGTGTGGGACCTTGCATTTGGTTTTGTTGAACATCATGAGGTTCGCATAGGCCCACTCCTCAAGGCTGCCAAGATCCCTCTGGATGGAATCCCTTTAGTAAAACAATCTTCATTCTCTGGGGGTTTTTATCCCCTTCCTAACCCAAGCTAATTTCTTGTTGGGTTAGTTTTCCCAACCAACTGAACTTGCAACTACACAACCCCTCTATCTGACAAGTAAAGTGGCATCAACATAGAAGGGAACCAAAACAGCAGAAAGGGAGGGGGAAAAAAATGAGCAAACCCTTTCATTTCAGCAGCACTCCGCAGTTGCCCTGAATTAACTGTAACATCATTAGTCACACCACTAGCGTAATCTTTCAAGCCTGCTTTTGACAGATGACTGCATCCTTGAATACATCCAATTGATAACCATTCCATTTATATAAGAGCTTAAATTTTCATCGATGCAGTTTAATTCCATTACAATTAGTTTCAATATTTTGTTTATGAGTACTTGATGGTTTTGTATGAAAACAGAATTTTAAGGAGAAATGATGTAATCTCTGAACTTCCTTTTCTAGAGGAAAAAAAAAACAAAAACAAACAAAAAACCAACAGAGCAGCAAGCCTGTGACAGAAGATGTTCCGGAAACGAGTAAAACAGTTGGAGGGCTTGCGTTTCTTTACCTGGCTTTCTTCCTTTCGAGTAGATTTCAAGTTCTCACTTTTTTCCTTTATAAGTTCTCACATATTTTTGATATGTGGTCAAATACTTTAAAACATAGTAGTTCTGGGAGATTGAAATAAGCAAAGTAGCACTTTTTTTACAAGAATCAACACAACTAGAAGACTATGCTTTTCAACAATGCTATACAAAAAACTGAGCTACTACTCATTTAGCCTTTAATGTGGAGAAATACACTTAAAATACCTTCAAAGAACTTAAAAGATTTCTATTTGTTGACTCAATTTTATAACAATTTCGTCAAAAATGAATTCTGTTACAAGTTTGAATTCACAATATGCCTTAGCCAACATGCCTTAGACAATGAAACATTCATATTAAAACACAAGTCATAGATAAGAATATGTTAAAGCACTTCTAAAAAAAACTAAGTACCATAAGGAAAGAAATACCTATCAAAAAAATGCAACCAACATAAAGAAACTGGAAAACATTACTCTAGTTTTACTGAAAAGAACTGCTTCAATTCATAGGAATTTTTATGGTTATTCACATTCTATGATGATTTACTAATGATTGGAGGATAGCCATTTTCCACACACAAATTCAGCTCCCAAGGTCTTTGCTACATTAAAACCACTTGGAGAAACAAAACCTCCAATTTTCAAGCACTTGTCCAAAACATTCCAAAACAAAGCTACATGGGACCTCCCAAAAGGACTGAATCTAACAAGTACAGTAGAAACGCCTGTCCATCACCTCATCTTTTAAAAGAACATTAGGAATAAATCAACCAAAGTTTTGCTACCTATTGTCACCAAAATAATACTGAAACAATTTCACATAAAAGATCCTCTACACTATACAAGTAGCTCCAATAATTGAAAAGTAGGGAATGATCAGAAAGAGAAGGTATGAACATAAAAAAAGAAAAGAAGCAGCAGCAATTCGCTAAATATTTGTAATTTACCGTAATTTACTTTCTAATCAGCTCACTGAAAGCAGCAAATGAAACCTGACTGCAAACATCTGCCTACCAAACACCACTAAAAACAATTCTTTGTTGCCATTGCAAAATAGAAATCATCACCTTTCAGAAACTTTCACATTTCTAGCAAAGGTGAATTTTGGTCCCATTGTAACCCAGGAATTCACAATAACTAATATTTTTAATCAGATTATTTTCACTTTCTAGCAAGATTCAAAGTGTTTATCCAAATGACACAGATCTGACAAATAGATATTAGATAGACAGTATTTGATGCCTATTGCAACACAAAGCTTATGAAATTTAATTCAGGCAACTTCTTTGTAAACTGAAAAGCCCAAAGTTTCTACTTTACCTTTAACGTGCCCTAGCATGGCAGTATAAAGTGTTTTAGTATGCCAAACATCAAATACAGATGTTTGGACTCCCATGTAATCTATGGTGGATCGTATGGATTCCTCTCTCACCTAAACGCAAGATGTTTAGCCACCTATTTATTATTTCTAGTAGATACTTCTAAGCTTCATAAATTTATATGCCCATGAGTGCAAACATGTACACACAAATCTACCATTCTTAGTCTGTAACTTGCTGCATTTAACAGAAAATTGTGCCTGCATTTATAGCTTCTCCACATAGAAAAAATTTAAACACTCAGTGGAGTAGCGTAAGTATCAAGTTTTAAATGGATGTTTTAAAAATACGAAGATAATTTCAAGTACTATTAAGACAGCACTTGTTTATAGGTTACTATATTAATGACTTTAAAATGAATAAATAAGCCAGCTTTTCATCATCTCAGTGAGACCATTTTACTTGGAGTCTCGAGCAAACATTCTCCATGCTTGGTAAATGAGGTGCACAACATGCCTCTAGAACTGGAAATTTCAACTCTGCTCTAGCACATCATACAACAATGAAACATACAGACACCTTCATGAAAAGAAGTTGCACTTTTATTTTCCTTTCTTAATCCTATGCCAAACTTGTAGCAGATTTCTCCAATGGGAAAATCTACTTCTCCCCATTTTTCATACATGTACTCTTTCTCAACAACCTTAAAGTAGTTCAAAGCCATGATATTAATCAGTTAACTCCACTACCTACAGACAGGAAAAATCAATTTACCTGAATGCCATCAAGCAACTTGCTCATGCACCAGTAACTGTCAGCTTCTATGTTCTGCAGCACTTCTTCAGGCAGACTGGAAACATCAAAATTTTCCACTTCTTCTTCTTCTGTTTCAGGAAAAGAGAGAGATAGACAAGTCAATGAAATGCACAGATAAATAAAGCAAGGATGAAGAAAATAATTGAAAACAAAGACAACCACCACTTATCTTCTAGTAAGAAACTTCAACACACATTTACTTTAATAGGGACTAAATGAATCATTTATTGCTCAACTGTGTCATCTAATGGCTTTAAATGTTAATGAATACTTAATTTCTTGCAGACTGTGAAAAATCTCAAATCACGCCTGGTTAACCAGAATTAATATATAATAGATTACTTCATTCCAAACATTTCACACCTGAAAAAGGATCATCAGAAGCACTTTGAGAGCCCTCAAGCTATGTATGAACAATCTCTGCATAACATGTCTATGTTTGCACCATGCATAACAAAATATGTTGCCAGCGTTGACAGAAGAAAAAGCCCTGAAAAAATACTGTTTAGAAAACCAGAGAAATTTATTTAGAACGCTGACTAGAGCTTTTCAAGGAGGATTTGTTTTTTTTCAGGCAAGCATTTGGAATCAGAAGGAAATCAGACAAAAGGAAACAGATGATCCCAGCCCCCTGCCCCAGAAAAACATCATGATTCTCAATACTGGAAAAGCATAGAATCCCAGTGATGTCTAATTCATGGAAATTGAGTCTTTCACGTAAGTGTGTTAAAAGAAATTCACATTTCACTATGAATGGGAATTTTACCACCTAAGCCATGTTTTATTTTTAAACCATGGCATGTGAATTACACCATTTTGAAAAGAACACAGACTGTGCCGCCTTGCCAGCTAACTCCCAAAGTTCCCACACAGCCCCAGAAGAGAGTTTAACATGAGCTGGGAATGCTCTGAGCTTCCCTCTTGCAGCAGCTCACAGCATCTTACTGTATCAAGATGAGAATCAAAGCAGCATCTTTCCCAGCCCTGGTTTCTGCTCAAGAGGTGGGATGTAAGTAAGAGAGAGGTGTTTGATTCTACTTCAACAGAGTATGACATAACAAAGGCGGCATTGCCTCCATTACACAAATTCAATGTAGCATAGAGTAAGTAAGAGAGCATAGAACCAGTTAGAGAAAAAAAAGAACATGTAATATCTTAAAACTCCTCTATTATCTGTCTTATAGCTTTGCAGTATATCATTACAGAAGCCTAAGGACATCTTTAGGTTGTCAAATTTGATTATGCTACCTTAAAGCACTTGTTTATCAATTGTTAATAACCAGGAACATTACACCTGTTACGAAATAATTTTAACATACCAGTGATTTTACCACTACTAGTAGACACAGGTAGCAAGGTGTTACCAAAGCGTTCTTGTTTGCACTGGTGTCTATATATGGGTGTGCGTCTTCTAAGGGATCATTGGTTTTGGATTGCAAAATAGTAATAGCTATAGGACAGGAGGTTAAGGTTGTCCTAACATATCATTAGTTAAACTACTGGGAAACCCGAGAAGTAAAACAGGGGATTGCAGCAGAGACTCCATAAAATAAAAGCACACAATGGTCTCAGAGGTGCCACGACTGTAAACAATACACCAGCAGCCACTGGTTATTAAAGGAATGCCACCTTTGCATTGGAGCGCAGTTTTAAAACTCCAGTTTCTAAAAGAAGATCAACAAACAAATATCCAACATATTTTAACACTGCCTTGTAAAACAATGAAGAAAGAGTGAGCAGCAGACCGCAACTGCAAATTCTTTTAATAATGGATCCTTTGTGAGGAGGAAGAAACTCCTTAACCTCAGTAGCATCCTCCTCCCAGCAAAGAGAAGGACAGATCCCACAGAAATCATATCACGCTCTTCTCCCAGCAATGGGCAGCAAATTCTTACAATGCTCTGTGGAAAACAAGAGTAACATAGGCAGTAATTAGGACACCACTTGTCACCGATCTCCATCTGGACATTGAGCCGTTGACCACTACCCTCTGGATGCAACCATCCAACTAGTTCCTCATCCACCAAACAGTCCACCCATCAAATCCATCTCTCCCCAGTTTAGAGAGAAGGATGTTGCGGGGGACCATGTCAAAGGCCTTACAGAAGTCCAGATGGATGACATCGGCAGCTCTTCCCTAGTCCACTGGTGTAGTCACTCCATCATAGAAGGCCACGACATTGGTTATGCAGGACTTGCCCTTGGTGAAGTTTAAGACAAGTGTACCTGCCCATGGCAGGAGAGCTGGAACTAGACGATCTTTAAGGTCCCTTCTAACCAAAACGATTCTATGATTCTATAATGTTTATTATATATTCATAAAACAGTGCCCCAGTGGAAAAAAAAAAGGCTCGTTAATATTGTTAATTTTAATGTTTTAAAACCATTTTCTCTCTGCCTTACAATGTCTACAGAAAAAACAATAACTGAACCAGAGTTCTTCATATTTATATAAAACATTGTATTGGGTCTGGCTGAGATGCTCCTTCTAGCAGCTTCTCACAGAAGCCACCTCTGTAGCCCCCCGTCCCGCCACCAAAACCTTTCCACACAAACCCAGTACAAACACATATTGAACTTCATTCCCCTTGAAAGGAGATCTTCAGGCCCTCCTTCACTAAACACTTGCTGAAAGAAAAGGATGACGACTACTTAGCTAGTGTGCTCCTTTGCAAATTTCCTGCCTTTGAGCACCTTTTCTTTTCATGATACTGCTATCACATTTCTGAACAAAAAAGAAGTTATAAACCGTAGCACAAGACAATAATTCTTCTACAGGTGGGCGTGAAAAGATAACAAATGAAAAAGACTTTTTATCTTCTTTTTCTCATCTTTCTTATCTTTCTTTTTTTGTCCTTCTCTTTCAAAATCTATCATCTCACACTACATTCACATACCAGAATTTAAACCAACAAAAAACCTGAAGATACACCTAACCATCCAAGCTGGGCGTCTTCACCTCCTTTCACAGCCAACACAGAAAAACAAGTAGAGTGAACAAGGGAGTATTAGCTGTCTTGTTCTAAAGTAGAAACCTAAAATAAATCATATGAATCACATCAAAAGAAAAATCCTGTTTCTCAATATTAGGTATAACCGGAATTTTAGCAGATTGCCTCAGAATGCAGACCTCTAAACTCTGGAAGTCTAAACTTAGCTGAAATAAGAGTTTAAACACCCATCAAAAGAATTCCCATCCTGTGACTGAATTACCTGCAACAAGGGAAAATGACAGGCTGCAAGAAAACAGCAGCAGTTTGACAAACAAGGCTGAAGCAACTTAGACAGCAAAAAACACCCCAGCATTAACATTTTAGAAAAACTAGATTTCAATTGTTCTAGTAAGGCAGGACTATAATATTAGAAAAACAATTTTAATTTTTTTTTTTCCCAGACAGTAGAATACAGCTTGTATGAAACATCTTCCAATGGTTCCAACTACTTTTCATCACAGGTATGTTCACTAAGCACAAAGAGGATGTCAGGACAGGCCCTTCTGAAATAAACATGGGTCTGGCGTAAATTCACTGTTCTAAGTAGAATTCTCATTTTTCCATAGGGAAAAAAAAAATAGATTAGAGATGGAAAGGCAACTACTGTCAAGTTCTTTCTGGTCTAGTTTGGGTGATCCTATAAATCAAAAGATACAGATAGCATTTAGGAACCATCCAATTCTTTTACTAAAAGAATCCATAAACCCTAAATATAATGTCACAGAGCTACAAGCTCAACGATTACAGAAATAAAAATAGCACTTTCTGGAAGTACTCGTCCAGCTTTCTTGTTCTGTCCCTGCCTTTGGAAGGGACATCCAAGAACGCTACGCTTTTCTGTGGCTTATACTGACTAATCTCTAGCATTTTCATAAGCCTCTTAAATGTAAAAAAAATATTCAGGATTTTTTATATGTTCTTTAAATACCTAAGATACTTCCAGTCCAATTTTCATTCCCATTGTGCTTCCCATGCATCACTAAGTCATCCCTTCTAATGTCAGATAGTAAAGTTTTGAAATATTAAAAAAAAATTAAATGTGTTAACAACTCAATTGTATTTCAATTATACACCAGTAGTATTTACCCTATGTAAAATAACTGTCTCAAACTTTAGCTTAAAACTCTGCAACCAAATATTTCAAAGAGTAAATCTAATTACTTAGAGATATTTTAAAATACATTTTTCATTAGATCAGCTAAGTATATTTTTTTTATACATTATATTAACTGGCACTTTTTGACTTAAATGTGGTGTATTCTGAACGAGGACCTACACTGTGGAAGCCCTCCAGACAGGAAATCTAATAAAGAAGGCACAACATCACAAAAGCCACCAACCAAGCAAGTGCTCAGTGATGTGCGATGGTTTCTGCTGCATCAATTCACCTTAACTTCCTGCACTTTATTGAGGAAGTTCAAAACTGACTCTGAATATCTGAATGACCCTTTTCCACACTACGGCTGAAATGTTTGACAAGCTCCAATTAAGGAACATTTGATTGGCAGAATAATATGCAAAATAACGGTTTACATATTTAATGTTTATTCATTTATTTTTGTAGGCACATAGTGCCAAGTGCTTCTTCTTCCATGAAATTTTAAAGGGGAAAGCAATCATCAAGTTGCACCTTAGACGTCTTTTTTTTTTTTTTTTTTTTTATTTTGCTTATTTGGATGAATCAATACACACACTAGAGATGTTGAGAAAAGAAAGAGTGGAAGGGATTTCAGGACAAACAGAAGAAGAAGCAAAAATACATGAGATATTATTTCAATTTAAGACTTGTGCTTGAAAACAGAATTGCAAATTCTGGTTTGAGATAACTTTAAATTTATTTTCAATGTGTGAAATCTGAATGGGCAGTAATATAAAGATTAAATAACAAGAATATGAGGGAAAACTGCAGGCCAATGTGTACATGTATCAATATCTGTAGGAAAAAAAAAGATCACTGCATAAAATTTCCTGATTACAAAGTCTCACAGCAACGTTTCTCATTTTCTTCAGTTTCCTGTGGAGATCATTATCATGTTATCTATGTAATTGTAGAAGACAGTAAAATAGTTGCCTGGAGGAAAAATGCTGTAGCATGGAGTCAATGACATGCTGATCTGAATATGTGCATTGCTGTAAGCATGGTATTAACTGTTCTTTACTCATTCCCAGTGTATGCTTCTGAAACTTCCCACAGTGCAAAAAGAACGAGTAACGTTTTCTAAACAGCCTTATCTGGATCCACTCCCAAAGGCAGAGACAGAAGGATAAAATGAAAAATAAAATAAAATAAAAAAATCACTCACAACTACTAACAGGTTTCTTTTTCCAATGACAGTAGAAAATAAACATGAGGAACAGATGATAATGGCTTGCCTCCATGAAAAATAGGTTTTAATATGAGATTAAGCCTAGTTGATGATGTTGGTGGAAGTGGTTCAAAATGTTAGAATTATGACCGTATCGATCTCTGTCTTTCAGACGTATTTGATTTCTTCTAAAAAATGCCTGAATTGCACCTTTTCAGTACAGATCATGGGTAAAAACATCTGCCATTACAGACAGCTGGAATCATCCGATACAAATTCTTTTCATCAAAGAACTGGAAAATTTTCATTTCAGAAAGAATTTTATTTATGAAGAAATCATGTCCTGAAGTAAAACTAAAATACTGAAAATGTATGACATTATTAAAATGGGTTAATGATATTTTAAGGAAACAGACATTTAATTGACTTATTAATGTTTTAATTTTAACTTTTTATC
Organism: Stercorarius parasiticus; assembly: GCA_013396915.1. Lineage (NCBI taxonomy): Eukaryota > Metazoa > Chordata > Aves > Charadriiformes > Stercorariidae > Stercorarius > Stercorarius parasiticus. The sequence continues at coordinate 145,075 of VWZL01005000.1, read as the reverse complement.
TTGAAATGGTGTCTCAGCACTCAGAATCGGGCAAAACTCAGATGAATTGACTGTAGTGAGAAGCTGGGGACAAAATGGATACTGGTATAAGAAAGATCCAGTGCTGAAAGTCCAATACAGACTGTAAGATCATAAATAAATTATGACTGCTCTGTACATACACCCAATATACAAAATAATACACATAAACATTAGAAAGGTTAATTCTCTGAACATCTTAAAACTGCAGGTGGGGTGGGGTTAGCACTAATTTGTGTAAAGGTATATCTCATGTAATGTATAAAAAGTACTACCATATACTTCAAGTCCAAATGATATAGCTCTTGCAGAGGTGCAAGGAAATAATTCTGAATGTACACGCGCAGGTATTTGCCTGTATAAAGTTTATGTTGTTGTAATCTACTTTAGATGTATCTTCAGATAGACCTACCCTAAAAGTTACCAACTAAGTACAGAAACTACAAAATTATACGCATATGATTGCATGCCGAGGTGCACAGCAATATTTCGGTAACATTTCTAGATGACCTTACCTATTCCACTTCAAACTCAAGTTTTCAAAAAGCCTTATGAAGCAGCTATTCAGTCACTGCTGCACTGAGGCAACGTTTTTCTGAGGAGATCAGGGCATAATAGAGCATTTAAATGTAAATTCTTTTAGTAACAATTACCTAATTAAATATGTACATAACAACATCAATATCTCTCATTCAAAAAATCCTAATTACATATTTATCTGATAGAAATAGCTTTTGAGCTGTTAAGGATTAATCACCAAAGCATAAACTTCCCTTTCTTTGTGATACTGCAGTCACAAAGGTAAAATTAAATAAAAAATAAAAAGAACTCAATCATCTCATCAGTCCAGGCTTAGGTAAACATGACCTTATTGCATTTCAAATATTCCCCTATTACCAGCCACGTTCTCACACACACATTGCCGACTTGTCTGTTTGAACATCAGTAATAGTTTTACACTTGTTTTCAGTTGATCTGCCACAATTTCCTTAAGATGCAACAGGAAGCAAGAATATATTTATACATCAGTATAAGAATGATGTTTTAAACACTAATCATTTTACTTTATGAATATTAATTGTCTAAATAATTTTACTGCACACGGGGAATGTTATAATGTCCTTTGACCTGGAAAACAAGGTAAATCACCACCTCCAAAAACACTGTAAACTGGATTACTTTGACCTAATTTTTATGCTCATCAAAATTAATGCATGACCCTGCAAGTACTCTCAATTTGTTCGACCACAAAAGAGTAAATACTTCATCTACTTATTCTCTAATTCCAGATTCTGCATAACAGTAATCAGTAATTACTGAGAGAATTCCTTTAGTGGGCCTACATGTGCTTGCCAGTAAGATCTTCTACTCAGGCTTTTTCTAGACTAGTTTTTAATGGCATTTTTCCCCCCACACTAAGTGGTCCAGAACTTACCTTTAATTCCTACTCATAACCCACTGCACATATCTACACAGAAATAGGCCTGTTTTTAAGAACGATAAATTTATTTGAAAAATCGGGAAATTCTCAGCTCATGTTGCAAATTAAACAAAAAACATCGGTTCTTCATAGGCTGCAGACAACTGGGATTACCGCTCAGCAATTCAGATACGAGAAAGATGAAAAATATCTTTACTACTTCAACAACTCTACCACCAAAACAGGGTATGAAAGAGAACTAACTAAACCAGGCGGCACCAACAGGTCTTTGACCCACAGAACTTGCATAATGCCAAATACAAGACTGGCAACCTCTTACATATGTGAGAAATCAGGACAGTAAACACATTTTATATTTAGGAAAAAAGGTACAAGGCTCATCCTTGAGTATGACATTATTGTGAAACAGAAGTCTTCAAAGCGTATAAGGTGACAGCTCTTCTTAAAAAAGTATTTTAGCAACAATAAAGAAAAAAACGTTCAGCACAAATTCTTCACAGAGTAACCACTTCAATAGGTTTGCTGCTGTCAACCAATGCAGATTGCCAGGGAGAAGTGGTGCATGTGATACCAAATTACAGGACTAGTAATTAGCATCCAATATGCACAACGAGCACAGGATGCTGATGAATATTCTCTTCGAATGCCTGATAAGGGAGTTTCCTGAGAAATCCAAAAGGTGCTTGGAGAATAGGAAATGAAAGATTAAAGGTTGAACATGTCTCCCAAACCACATTTTTTAATCATCTAGTTTGTGCTTATCATTTAATTTTTTTTAAGCATCAAGCCTATGCATGCACATACAAACAAACAAGCAGCGCAAGAAATGGCAAGAATGAGATAAGAGTAAACCATGGCACGGTCAAAGAAGTCTAAAGCAAACAAGCCTCAGGAACACGGGCCTTGCCTGGGTTAAGGTGTGGGATTGATTACAGGGCTATTTTAGAGACAGTCACTCCAGCATTGTTATTTTTTAAAATGGAAGAGCGTTCAAAACCAATCCATAAATGAACGTAGATTTTAAAAGGAATTATTTATTGGACAGACAAAATCAACTGCATTAAAGGCGAAAATGTATTTAAAAGATTAAAAAAAAACAGTCGATGTATCTGCGTATGCAAGGGTGACTTTTTTTTAAAGTATTGGTTTTTATTAAAACTAATGTGCTATAAAAGCATTAAACATTTTCTGTTTCTACGAAATAAAGCAATTAAAACATATAGAAGAAAAATTGTTTTGCAAAAAACCATTTTTTTCCTTTTTTGGTTATTGTGCTTAAGTACTTTACTTTTCACTTCTGTTTTATAATTAGTTTTCCACAGCTTGAAGTAGAAGTTTAAAATTTCAGATTTTCCAAATTAAAAACAAGCAAAAAAATCCCCATATTGATGAAAAGCCCCAATTACTTCATGATTACTATAATTAAAAAAGGTTTGCATTTAAACTACAAGCGAAGTCTATACAACTTTAAAAAAATTCAGCATACAAACACAACTGTATCTGAACTGGTTTGAAATCTATAACTAACCATGTATCTCATTGAAAATAAGACCAAAAAAAGCTGTTTACAACTGTGTTTAAAGTACTGATCCACCTAACTTGAAAACCTTCTCTTAGATGTTGAGATGCTACTGATCTATACAACAGTATTCGAATGTTATGTTCCTGACATTTGTACAGCATGTTATCATCGCTTAAGTAATTCTTTCTCTTTTGGCTTTTCTTCCTGCAAGTTACTTCACAATAAACACACAAAGTTGTGATATTTGGATGCCAAAAGCCATTAAAGTAACTTCCCGGTCTGCTGGAAAGCATACTTAGGAAGATTTAGATCTGAAAGTATAACCACCTCTGTGCTGCCTCACTACAGAAAGATGATCATTAATTTTAACTATGTGGAAACCATGGGGGAGAGTAAAACGAATGCACAAGCCAGAACTAAAATATGCAGCTCCCTTTGGAATACATGTCCCTCCCATAGCTATATTAATTGTAATTAACTTTCTCCTTCTTCACAATTCTTTCATTTTTACACCTGCAGAAATCTTTTGGTTTCTATTCAGTTTAATTTTACTGCTTACACCATTATTCAAGACCTTGCTTTCCATTTATTCCCATGACCCAACGTTTCTAGTTTGTAGTTTCAAATAAAATACCTTTCACAAACCTCTGATGAATTTCTCACAGTGCAAGTCTATTAGTTTCTTAATTGCCTTCAAAAATGAGACAGTATAAGCTACAAAACGTACTCAACGTAACAGAAATCTATTATTTTTTTTTAAGGTAACATCCATATTATCAAATACATTTAATTTTTAAAATTCTGGGATTGTGCATTAAGCACCATGAAATAACGTATCTTCTTTAGAGAGATGCATTTAAAAATTTAGAAATACACATACAGATGCAAAAAAACTTTAAAAATAGATAATTAAAATCCACATCAGTAATCATATTTATACACTTAAACACATCATCCGATGCAATAAAATAGGGCCTTTATTAGCAGAGTATCTTTTTATATACATGGGGGGGGAGAATCCTTTTTCCTCAACTACTCTTTAGAATACCTCAGAGTAAAAAAAAGCACAGAAGTGCTAGAAGTAAATACTTGAATAACATGAAAAGACTGATTTAACAACCAAATCTGACACTTAGCTGAAAACCTCAAATACTTAAATCAATAGAAAAGACTGGTTCCGACTTAAATTTATCTGATTACTGGTGACAAAATTTTTAAGAATTTTTTTCTTATGAAAATGTAAAATAACATTGAACATAGAGTACAATTAGATCCATAACTGTAGGCCAGAAGATCCATATTAAGACTCTAAACTATCTGAGGCACTTGAAGTAGAACACAAGCAAAATCATGGATCTCCATCTGAAGAACAGTATAGAATTATAGAATGGGCAGGGACACCCCCCACTAGACCAAGTTGCTCAAAGCCCCATCTAGCCTGGCGTTGAACACCTCCAGGGATGGGGCATCCACAGCTTCTCTGGGCAACCTGTTCCAGGGTCACACCACCCTCACAGTAAACATTGCTTTAAAAGAAAAATTAAAGTAAAATAAAAATCACAAAGCCAATGGAGCAATTGTTATGACCTCACAGACTTTCTTGGAGAGAACAGAAATGCTTGGTAGTAGTAAAATGATGTGGCATAAACTTTCAGGAAGAACAGAGACAGCAGAGACAACCTGTAGTCTAAGAAGCAATTCTGCTCACCAGTCAGCAGAAACAGTATAATTATGCTCCCTCAGCATTTTTATAACTTGTGTGTTTAATCACAATATAGAATTAAAATAATGAAACTTAAAGGTCTTGAAGACTCCCTCTACTAAAACACAGAAGGTAGCATGCTGAGTAAATCAAACTGGATAAACCTCTCAGTGAGCTGAAACCATATAGCCAGAACAAAAAAAAAAACCCAAAACATTATAGTCAGAAAAGAAGCAAGGCAGGATTTGTAGAATGAACACGTATCTTGTCACACCAACTGATTTATGAGGGAGAAGAACACAAGAAAAGTTTACTGACACAAAATCTGCTTTCATGGTCTATGAAGAGATATTACCACATTACAGAATTATTAACTTAATTTTGTTAGAAACCTTTGATTAGTCCCATTTGGTCTTAGAAATTTCTTATTAAATTAGGGACTTGTTCTGTACATGTCCTATAGCAAAAATTCAAAAGCATTCCTCTGATTCTGTCCATAAGACAGGGTCTAGAAAGTTTCTTCACAGTAAACATCTAAGCAAAGAATCCACACAGCTCCCCTGCTACGGAGTGACATCTCAAAAGTTCCCTTCACACCTCTATTAGGCTTTTTGACTCTTTGATAGGCTTCCTGGCACTGATATGATCAAAGAAATTTTTATTAGTGACTTTCAAGTCCCTACCTGGCTGTTCCTCTAAAATGTAAAATCATGACAGTCACCTACGAGGAGATTTAACCTCCTAGGCTTATGACCTCCTTTCTATATTTCACATCTTGATTCTGCTTTTCGAAAGAGTCTTCACACTACAGGTTTACTGCAAATAATAAACGGAGGCTGGCTGTAACATACTGATCAGTATTTTCAACATACTCTTCTTCCACGTGATACAGAAGCATGTAGACAAAATTAAAAAAAAAAAAGAAAACAAACAAACAAACAAAAACCCCACAAACCCAAAACACCTAATGCAAAACCTCAAACCCCACCTGCAGATGCTTCCACTCACAATAATGTGCAGAACAGAAGAACAGATAACAGGAAGCTGTAAATTTAAGGAAATATAATCCAGTTATTTTTGCCCTCACAGCAATAAGAAATTTTTGTACTAGAACAAGGTATTATGTTAGGAAGAGTAAGAAGACAAAGGTAATCTTACGCCTACGGACATAAATGATTCAAAAAAAATGTATATGAAATGGCAGTTGTAATTTTTTCAGTTACTATCTTATGCCAACAAAGAAAAAGATCAAACATTTTCATTTAATTCTCTATCTAACAAGAAAGCCAGTTACTTACAGCAGCATTTTTAAGATAAAAATAATGAATTCAAATAGTGGTACCTGGAAGTAAATGCTACCAGTCAATAGAAATCGTTAAGTCTGACAAATCCTCTATCTGACGCTTTTTAATCTTTGAGATAGTAGGTGTTTGCTTCTTCAATTGTTGCTCTTACAGCTTTTCTCTCTCCATACCCAATCTTTCTTAATCCCTTTAGACACTTTTTTTTTTTTAAAGCTTGTCACCAGAACACAGATCAAAAATACAGAGACTGTTGCTTACTACACTTCCAATGAAAGCATTGCAGTGTGATAATTAGATATATCACTGCTTTGAAATACTTATTTAGGTAGGTTAAAGTGACAGCTTTGGGACTCGGAGCACACCGACTTAGTATGTAGATGCCACTCTGAAAAAGGAAGAGCATTTTCCAATATGACAAGTCTGAACCACTCAGATATTTTCTTCTTAATTACATGAAAGTTCTTTCCTTTTATTCAAAGTCCTACAAAAATGATGCTGGCATTTGGGAAAAAAAAAATAAAAGAAAGAAAAAAAGAAAAGGAAGCTTGGGGATTACAGATGTTTAACCTCTCTTCTCCCAAATTAAGGCAAAGCTACATTTCAATATAACAAAGTTTTCCTGTGAAGTCATATTCAGAAGACATCATTTACCTTTTTAAATTTGAAATACCTGAGTAACCTCTAGTGTACTAGTTAGACAATTTTGTCTAACTTCTCTATTCCTCGTATTACGATACTTAATTTGACTCAGAACAACAAAAGGTAAGGAATAGCTTTTAAAACAGGTGAAAGCATATTTCCTTTTACACTTCTTGATTTATAAAAATTGGCTTAAATTGCATCACATAAACAAATATGGGAGATTACACTGAAGAATTGCTTTCAGACAAATTTGTTATTTCCCCTTTTTTTAAGGCATTACAAGATTAGTATAAACAAAGGAATAGAGCAAATACTTTCCAAATTAAAAACCACTTAAGCAAATATGTACTTCTCTCATTTATCAAATAAAAGCTCATGAGAAAAATTTTAAACCAAACCGTCATCTTGAATAACATTTTGATAATTTGCCCACAAAAGTATGTTGAATATGTAACAGTTCAGAACCATAAAAATCAAAGACAGCATTATCTGAAAAACTGTTTGAATAGTCAAAAATACCATGAATATCTACACTGTAAATAGTAGTGTTACAAAGCAATGCCACAATGCTATTAAGATTCAGTAGAGTCTACTTTACACTTCGAAAATAGAAAGCAAACTGTTTCAAATTAGATGCAAACAGTGATAGAGAACCTTCATAAAACTCTAGTAGATGAATACAACTGTGACACTTCTCTTTCTCCCTTGTCATCCAAACTTGAATTTAGACTGATAACTAGAGTACGAAAGACTATTATTACATTTAATAGTAAAAATGAAGCAGTAACACTTTAATTTTCACTAGGTCATGGGTTTTGAGCTTTTCCTTCTATATGTTTTAGGACTTAAAACACACTCGGCGCTTTGGTTTCATTAGATCAATTCTGACATTCCTGGTAACTCTACTGACATAAAAAATTGCAAATATTTTAAGTTTTACATCAACATGACAATAGACTCCCTGTTAATGATTCCCCCCACCCCAGGCACCTATCATATACACTTTATATTAACATTCAAAAACCTATGCTTTAGTTATATGGATTGCCCTTTCTTTGAAGACTAAAAGCCTAAAAAACGCCTGAAAGACTAATAACCCTTGAATTTTCAGGGTCTGGCTGTTTTGGTTTTTTTTCTTTTATTTTTAAAAGGCAGAAACTCATAAGACACTATGAGCAATTAATACCATTACTCAAAATATTAATTTTCTGGCAGATACAGAGCTAAAAATAACAGGCAATTAAACAGCTGGATATACTTACTAGGATAATCTTAAAGTCTCTTTTTCACTTCTGACAGCAATTGCTAACTGCAGCCAGAGAAATCTAACGTTAATTAGGCTTACTCCACTTCAAATAGATAGGATCCTTTTTTAAAAGTATCCACAAAAAAGCTTTATTTAAAAGAAGTTAATTTTTCCCTGGCAGATAGTGAAGCTGAGAGTACATTCTACTTCCTCCACTAACACCTTTATGAGCTACTCAGCACTATTTCTACTATACTTCTGCAATCAAACTAAAGACGACATATTATCACAGGCCACACTTTATTCAAATTTGCAATATGTGCCAGTTCATGAGATTAATTTTGATTTTGCAATTTGTGTGGTTAAGCAAATAGATTTTCAAGAACTTAATTTTGTTTCAATGGAGGTCATGAAGATGACTAGAGTTATTTTTTCCATCCCATCAGTATGATACGACTTCGAACACTTTGGTTATAAAGATCGATGGAACTACTTTAAAAATAAATAAGATTATAGAAAACATGAGAGAAGTAACATTAGAAACAAATTCTACATATGATGAGCAAAGAAAGGTGAAAAAGCCTAAGCTTTGCTGCCTTTCAGGGGAATTTTCAGGGGGAGTTAAAAAAAAATTGTGTATCAATTTTTTTTTTTTTTTAAATTAGCCTCGAAGTTGAAACTAGTAACTAAAAAACTTATATTCATAGTGCTTGGTTATCACAATTATTGATAAAAACTTTTTCAGTCAGTCAACTCTTTCACCAAGAAGTCTATTGGATGCAACCATGCATCCAACGTTTCAGACAAACTGTTATAATTAGCTTGGAAATCTGACAGTATATTGAAGAGAGCGAAAACAAAACTGAACACAGAGGTAGAGAAGGATTGATTTCGTAAAACAGTATTGTCTCATAATAAATCACGGCCATTAAAGACAATACTAGAAAGTAAAAATATTAGACAAGCAGGTTACCATACCCTACATCTGTCTGTTGAGATGCTTTTATGAGTGCTTCCTACTTGCTAAGCAAAAAAATAAGTGGAATGCACAAAGACTTATCAGGAGGTTGCCGTTTAATAATACAGCTAAAGCAGTCTAAGAGCTACTGGGCAATCAACAGAGATCTTGCTTCTTTCTTCTTCCCTAACGTGCTCCTACCCCTACATCAGTATGAATGTTCATCTCTGATCCCTGAGGTGAGAGATGAAAAATTAAATTATTCATTTTATTATGGGGCTACTTTCCTGCCAGTTTAGCTGAACTGATCCACTGTGCCAGAGAAAAGCCAATGCTGACCAAAGAGAGAAGAGAGGAACACGTGTTTGGAGTTGGGAAAGACAAAGCAAAGCTACCAATTTTGACAGCAGCAAGCCCTGACTTAGCTGCGTGATCTCAGCACATGGCAAGTAAACCCTTTTCTGTCCAACTAAACCTGATTTGGAAATACTCAAATATGCAGCTCCACTGTTAAGTTTAAGGAGCGGTGAAGTGAAGCCAGGCCAGGCAGGGTACACTAACTTCTTGAAACAGCAAATAGGATCTGGAAGAAGATGAATTCTACTGCACATAGTAATCCAGCTCACACAGTTCCAAGCCCTTACTGGGAATCAAACATATTAACAAGCGAAATATATGTAGCAATATACTATCACCCAACTACACCAGTCAGTCACTTGTAGATGTGTGCTCAGCTGCTCATTATTAACACCTTCTCAAGGTTACTATACTCCAAAAAATGCCAATAGCACTAATTGGCTTGGTACAGTTAGCTAAAAATCCACTCATTAAATAAGTAAATCACCTCATTTTGACCAAAGCAGACTAAGAAAGAGCTTGGTCAGCTCTCTCTTATTCATTCACATATTTGATACCGAATGCCACCACTGACTTCCAGTAGGTTAAGCAACTAGGGCAAAACAGTAGGGAATAAATTCTGCCACTAACAAGCCACACACAAAGAGCATACCTGGGTAAAGCTCAGCTGTATTCATTAGGGGTTTTACTATTATAACTACATGAAAAAATAGTCCTTAACTGAAATAGTTCTGTAACTCTAAGCCAGAACAAAATGCTCACTACAGGACTAGTCAAACTGCAACTAAAAAAAAATTAATATTCCAATAAGTCATGCTGAAAGATAAAGATGAATTTGTCCAGGTAAATAATTAAAATGCATATCCAAACAAAAAAACAGAAGGATTAAATTATTAAAGGCAATTTATAGTTCATTGGCCCCCTATTAATCAATTCTCTCTATTCCACAAGTCCTGCAGACATATTTGCCCTCCTTCATGCTCTCTCATTGCCTAACCCTGCATAAACCAAGCATGAGATGTCCTCTTAATAATATCCACATTTTCCTTACAGTTCTTTTTGCAATGCCTCCAAATATACTGCTTTATTAACCAACCCTAGACACAGCAGTATAACATGGCAAGCACTGCTAGCTGATGAACAATTCACTGCTAGTTATTTTCACATGGATTCTCTTCCTTGATCAAAGCCAATAGAAGGATGTAAAATAGTAAGATTTCTTTGCCCAATTAGGCCTGAAAAACTATATTATATATTAATAAAGAAAATTGCTCAGACATTGTGAATGGTTCATTTTTCTTAAGTGAGACATACATTAAAAAAAATGAACAAATTAAAAATAAAATCTAGCTGAGTGCTAAGGGTTACCCTTAAAGCACTAAAATTTAGTTCTATATTTTTATCTCCTTTGATGTAATGCAATTTACCTGGAGAAACTTTGGGGGCTTTCATTACATTAACTCAAAAATATTTAAATGAATAAAAAAACCCAACACAAGGACCTTCTGAATTACAGCCTATGCATGTCTTTTGAAGTGATTACAAATTCTCTGAATACGCTGCTTCTTCACAAAGATTAATCATAACAGGACTATAAACATCGGAGTCTAAAAATTGCAGTGACTTAAATATAGGGCAATTATTACTTTCTGCACAAAAAGAAATTGTTGAATTCCAACTAAGGAATTGAAAGAAATTGGTTGAATTCCAACTGAGGAATCTGACAGGTGGTATAAAACAAAAGACATAAGGAGGAAGTGAGACCTTAAAAGGGTCTCAGGAAACTCCTAAATAAAGCAGAACAAGCCAAATCATAAGAAACAAACAGGATAAAATACGATTTAGCTCCACAAAGTCTATTTAATAATGAGTTAGGAAACACCCTGTTAGGACTCTCTTTCAGCAGCTATCATTTCTAGCTGCTTTCCCACCGCAGTCACAATCAGTGCTGCCACACAGCACAGAAGACTGGTACAGAAGTACCAAGTCCTCAGCACTGTGGACAGACACAACAGAGGTCTCTGCTTACTTCTGGGCCTTCTTCACCTTTTCCATGGTGCAAAGCAGGAATCATCAATGTGTAAAACCAAATTCAAATGCTGTTTGTCTTACTCCTCTAAGTCCTCCCTCTCCTCAGCTACTGTGCACCACTTTCAAAATATTGTCACTGGAGAATAGATTGGTGCATCAACAGGGTGAGAGGAGGGAAACATATTCCTAGAAATTGAAAAAGTGAACGGCAGTTCTCTCACAGCAATCTGAGATAATGCTGAACAATTTCTGCACCATGTTATAGTTATACACACACACATATATATATATACACACTCTTAAGTGCTTCATAATATGCGAAAGCAAAGAGCACTTCAAAGAGAATTGACAGGCAAGTCAAAAGCTTCAGATCACTAAGCGGCCTTTCTGTGTTGCAAACGAAAGCAATGCGTATGATGTTTTCTGGACTTATGTAGAAGATGGAATTGGGTTTTCAGTATTTTCAAGACTTCAATTCAAAAGAGTTTTGTGTAAGCTGTCTTCATTCTTTGCCCACCCAAAACACACAGATAATAACATTCCATTCAAGTATCAAATAATATTTCATAGAACATTGTTCAGATTTATGAGAATTTCAGTCAACTTCACTAATGTCAGGAGTGTTACTATAAAACATCATGGAAATTATTAAGAAGTAGCACTGACATATACCTTTGTATGTGGAAAGTACATTACTGGAGATTTGCATTAAGGAGAGAAAATTTAATGTGATCAAATGGCACTTGTGGCATTGAATTTTCATATGACAGAAGAGTGATTTAGGTTATTTTTAATAGTTTTTTCATGCAAGTTTTACAACAGCTTTAAAAAGTGAGGAAATATTTTCTTAATATTTTGACAAGTTGCAAGAAAATGCTGAAGTGTCAGTTACAATTCTTGTCAGTGCTTTTATGCAGATTTTATTTGTATAACTTTGATAAATCATTTCAAACAAATATGTAAATAAAAACACTGTAATACAGTATTTTTCAAAACCACGTATTTATTCCAACAAAGAAACGGATTAAAACAACAGAAGTTTGCTACAAAGTGTAATGCCAAAATTATCAGAAAATTTCAAGCGCATATAACGATTGCAAACAAAATCTTTTCATCTCTCAAACTGAAGAAGTCTCACATTCCTGAGCACTGTCTGCTGGGAGGTTTTCCAGTGTTTCTTTCCTGGTAAACCAGGAGACAGCAAGGATGATTGTATCCAACCACATGAAGGGCCTGAGAGGGAGAGAAGCACCCAATTAATCCAGTTATAGCTCCTTGTTCAACTTCCATTTTATCAAAACAATTTGTCATTCCCTCAGTTTCTTCTCTTCGAAGTAGAATAACTACAAATATGTTACAATTTTTCCACTTTATCTCCTCAAAACCTCAATGTATGGGCCCTATTCATAATTCTCCAAGGACTAGTGAATTGATGGAACTGAATAAGAAAGGTCTAGGTACTTAGATAGCAGGATTAATTATCTTAGATTACTTTACATACTGCAGCAATCAAGATTTCAGCTTAGTCTTGTAAAGGAAATAATGCATGCTGAAAAAAATTTTACCTTCTAATTCTGTCAGTATTGGAAAAATCTTCTAGCAGAGAGTTAATACTCTTTGCTCTCTGGCTTACTCAGAAATTCAGTTTTATGGACATTCTAAACAGATTTACTTATTGCATAAAAATTACAACTCTCTTTCCTTAAAAAAAAAACCTCTGCTAAATTGACAACTTTTTCATATTTTATAAACAAACACTGAAGAATTACCTCAGATACAGCCATGACACAATGCTCTGAAATGTTACTCCAATTATACTATGAAAATAATTTTAGTTACAGCATTCAACAAACTAGCGAAAAAACCAAACTGAATAGTTTTAAATTTAATTATTTTCAGCAGATATGCTGAAAAGGAAGAAAAGAAGGCAATAACCAGTATGAAATCTCATTTTAAGGACAGGAATACCTCCTGTGACACATGAGAGACAATGGAAAGAAATGTAAGTGAGGGAGCTGTCTACACTGGCTTTTCCAGGTCCAAAGAACCTTTATGTTCTCACAGTAACATTGGTCTGGAAGTAAATCCCCTCCCAATCCCATTAAGATTTGAGCCTGGAATAATTATTCCATAAAGTCATGGCAGTATCAATTTAAAAGACACTAAGTAACAGATAGGTACAAAGGGATTTAAGATCACAAGAAAAATACTTACAAGGGTAAGACCTCCCTTTCCAAAGTTTTCAATTCATGACTTCTTGTGAGCATCCTCAAATTGTCTCAAGCTCCTCTATTGCAAGAAGATTGCAGACAAAATCTCAATCGCCATTCCCATCTTCAGTAGCCTCATTTTTCTTGACATTCTTTAACCAACATAAAATGATGAAGTGCTACAATAGTGTTCATTTTCTGCCCTTGACTTCCTACTAATTCCCAATTTCCTCTTGATCCAACACTGCTGGGGGTCTCATAGGGATCTCACACAGCCATCCCACTTAGCAATGGCCTGACATGCTCCTTATGACGGTGCTTCTCCTGCACTTTCATCTCTCTGGATGGTGAACAAATCCAGGTCCTCTCTGTAGTTCTAGATAGACACATGTGGCCCAGCGAATTACTGAGATGCAGATGTAATACTGAAATGTCAGATGGACTGAAGTGTAGCTGACTCCATCAGCAAGAAACCACAAGCAATTGTGCGGTACAACTTAATATTTGGAAACAATCAACAGGAACTCAGAGCAACAGGAAGGTGTATGAAGAGAGCAACACGTGTGGCAACTTGCAATGGGGCTTGCAATCCAGTGCAAAAACGTGCTTCTCCACATTAAGGCAGCAAACAGTGCGCAGTCATGTGGTATACCTTATTCATTAACGAAAGTGCCTCTGGAATTTCATCTACATGGACGAGATTCATTTCAACACAAACTCATATGCTACAAAGACACAGAGTTTTCAGAAAAACTGCTGTGACAGTAATTAGCATTTGTTCTAACACATGTTGTAACAGTGCTACATCATGTAGGTTAGATGCAAGCACAAAATAGTTTTCCTGTACCATTAGTGTTTGAAATCTCAAAGAAGGTTTTATATTATAGCAGAATAACCTTACAGATCTCTAGCATTTTTCATGGAGAGAAAAAAAAAAAAAAAAAGGTCAAGATTGACATACACGATCACCTGGTACGAGAAACAAGGTTTAAATTCCTCATCCTTCTAATTTAGACCAGAAATCCTAATTTGAATCTACTGTATTCCAGCATCAGACCATGCTTACCCTTCCCTGAACTTTTCTTTCATTGCAGTTGTACCTCTCCTGGCTTGGTTTGACAACCAAGTTTTATCTTGCTGCAAATGTTAGAGTAGTCTACTTTTAGTGCAGAGTGGGGAACTAATGAGACATTACCAAATTACACTTTCATCATACCTACACTGCTAGAAAGGCTGAAAGAATGTTCTCAACATTTAACATATTCAATTCTTACAATCAGTCACTCAACCTATTCGAAATGTGTGAACCCATGTGCTAAAATTAGGTACCTCAATCCATACTAAACCATCAAATCATCTGTGACTTTGGTCCTTTATAAAAAGACCCCCAAACCTACTTCTTGGTATTCAGATTTAAATGAAAAAAATGTTATTAGGCAAGGAAACTATTACTTCCATACATGTCATTTGTATCTTCAGAAGTTCTTTAACAACACTTTAAATCCTTTAGGACTTCTTTCCTTTTTTTTTTTAATTATAGAAAGAATCTAAAATAAAAGGCATTATCACTTTAAATTACATGAATCAGAATGCAAGTGACTCAGAACTGCAACATGAAGGTTTCAATTACATTGAGGAAAAAATACAAAAAAAATCAATAGTTAAAGCAATAAATACAGCAATTAAATGTACAAACCAATATTCACTTAAAATCAGAGCAAGAAATAAGATCTGGAGTAAAAATCTAAGGTAAATATAGAGCATTACCACAGTAAACATTAAATACACTAATAGCTTAAACATTTTTGCTAGGAAAACTTCTGCAACTCCGCATTTATTTCTATCTAAATTACTTAAACACAACTCACAGACTGAGGTTTTAACCCTTCTCTAATTTTACTACAAATCCCAGTATTTCAGAGGTACTTCATAAACTTAACATTCCTATTTCAATTTTAAGCAAAATGCACACCCTTATTCATTCACACTTGAATGCATCACTCAGTGTAACTTCGATAGAGTAGAAAGACACAAATCAAAAAGCTAAAGACAACTCTTAGAAAGTTTTTACACGCTGCTCAGGGAAATAACTGCAGTTATAACGGTGCCATTTAGCCAGGACCACTACTATATTGAAGAAAATACCTTCATTCCAGTACTTTTCTCGTTATATAGATATTAGCTTTTAAACAAGCTTTTAGAATACAGGTTTCTGAGTTTCATACATTTTCAGTGGCAAAATATCTTTTACGGTGGCTACTTTTTGAGCTTTTTCTTTCTTCACTGGACACTTACCGGAACAGCAATGCTCTCCAATATGAAGATACTGACAAACTGGCAAATACATTAACAATCACCAGGGTCTCCAAATGTAAGTTGGTAGTAAAGACAAACTTATTTACCATATTAATTAAATGGTCTATTTAACATGGAATATCAATTCTCTAATCACATCTCATTTGAACTTCTTATTTCAATTAACAACCCTAAAGTCTACTAGAGACCCTACTGTTCTAGGATCATTAAGAACATTTTCATTATCTGTCAAATGAGGGAGTAAAAGGCAGAAACTGCAAGTACTCTCAGGAGTAGGCCTCTACCCTATTTAAGAGATGATTAGGGAGAAAGCAGCAGTAATTCTCATTAGTTGCTTAGCAATGAAATGTCCCCCTATGAAACAAGAAATGAACAAAGCAAGAGAGGTGTTGCTATGCAAATGAGTAGATGGATAGTCTATCATCCACTCAAGGATAATCTGTCCTTCATTAAATCTAATCAACCTGGATTAAGACACCAATGGGTATCTCGCATAGAGAAGACAAGAAGGATCCACTATATACAGTCTCACTGAAGTAGCCAGATAACACGTTGCCCAAGTGTATATATATGCACTGTGTATTTTCATTGTATGTGTGTAGGACAAATAGAAATAGATGTAAAACAGTTTTAATTCAAGCCATATTAAGACTGTTGTTTTTTTCTGTTTAACCTTACTTTTTATATCCATAGTTATATCCAAATTATTAATGAATTATTGTTAATGATAAGCCATACTCTTAATGTTTATAAAGACTAACATATAAATTTAAGATATGAATGATATGCTCGTAAAAGATGAGCATTTAACCAATATCAGAGTTTGCCAAATAAAAAGGTTTCAAAAATATATTCTCATATAAGGCCACAAACGCAACAGAAATACAGCTGCTTATGCTGCTGTTGTTAGTAATGTTGTGAGCCCCAGGAGAGCAGAGCTCTTTACCAGATAAATTTGATTACTGCTGCCTTAATTTTCAGACCCTAATTCCAGATTGCCACTCTTTCAGTCACAGATCCAGTTTCGGGGCAGGGCGGAGTTGTTGTTGTTGGCTGGCTTTGGTTTTTTAAACACCTGCTCATTTTGTATGTACAATTTAGAGTTTTCACAAAAACCATGAATTAGAAAAGAGACAGAAAGAAAGGGAGAATAAAAGCACCTCTGAAGATAAAAAAAAAAAGCATCAGGAGTAGTGAACACTTCTTAACTAGAAATCAAGATGAAGTAAATGCTAGATTGTACTTCTTTCTCCCGCTTTCAGATCTGACAAACGAGAACCCTGTCTACAACTTCTACAGAGGCCTTTGTTTGGTTGGTTTTTGTTGGGGGATAGGTTCTTTGGAATAAACCTGAAAGATTCCTGAACTCCACGGACTATTTAAAGTCTGATTGCTTCTCAGTATATATTTAAATAGAACTATACAGATTTATAATTACAAAAACGTATTATAAAAAAACCATGTACCAAATTATGCTTTGATTAGCTAATTCAAATCGTTACTCAGATTAAAATGAAGAGACTCTTCCAAAACCAGTACCAATTCATAATTCAGTATTAAGACAAATCTTACCTATATATTCACAAACGAAGACTACAAAAAAAGGAGTAACAAGATCGTTTATGCCCTGAACATATCCACTGGCTGGATGACGTATTGCCCAGATAAACAAAATTCTTTCAAAGATCTGAAAAAGAGTTAAAGAGACTGTCAGATAACTTATCAAGTGAGGAGGACATTTTAAACTTGAAAATTACACAAGGATAAATTTAATATCAAGTTAGTAGTATAAAAATATGCATACAAAAGCATAAATGAACACTGGTATTCATAATTAACTTCCTGTGCTAAGTAAGCTTCTCAGTTCTTCACAAGGAAGCATTTTCAGGGTATTAGCACATGATAAAACCAATCTAGTATATAATTCAGTTACAGCAGTTACAACAAAGTAGCACTTAATTCACTGGAGCTTTTCCAATAATATAAAATTCCTCTTTCCTCAAAAGGCAGAAATATTAAAACATCTTCCCATGATTTTTTACCTCTTTGAAACAAGTATTTTATCAATATAGTATTCTATTTATTCCTAAGTAACAGAGAGAAGTAATTCATATAGCTTAGATTTTTTAATAACACGTCCATAAAAAGAGATTCCTTAATAGTTAAGCTTGCCTAATACTGCAGTGTGGGGTTTCAGACTTCAGACGCATGTACACTGATTAATAAAAAAAATATGAAAAAAATCAGGAAATGTAGAAATAAGGCATCTGCCTGCCGTCTCACATAACCTCACCCCCTCAACTCTGTAAACTGTACCATGCTTAGGATCTGCCAAAGCTCCTAAGGCCGCATAATATCAAATCATGGGAAGGACAACACGAAAAGAGTATGGAGCAGGGAAATCACAGAACATATCTCTGAAGCAATTTAGGTCTTTCACAAGCTATATTTCCTCTCAATTATTTGCTTCTGAACGTGCTACACGTCTTTAAAATGCTGCAAATAAGCAGTAGAGTGAAAGCTGCTGTGTGCTTTGTCCTTTCCCTGCATGGTCTGCCCAAGAAGCCAGGCTGCAGAGGCAGCTAAGCAGAGCAGAGGCAGAAGAGCTCAAACCAAAGGACTGTGTCGCTCTTAAGAACAGACCCCAAGGAGCTTGCAGAGTTTACTGCAACTCCAGAAGTCAATGAATGCTCAGGCTTCAAGAAACCCCGTAAAAGACCTGCCCTGAAAGGACGCAATAGGGAGAGGAAATTCAGGTTATGAAGCATATTTCAATTCAATTTCACTTCAAGTTTTTGCTAGATTAAGAAGTCCACTATACCAACACCGGTTTAAGTAACATCATATTGTTTAGTTTAAAAGCTCTCTTACACGCATTTTCAAGTAAGGAAAGGTCTAGGCATATATGACTCGCATCCAGGTGCTTGAAAGTCCCATCACAGGCTTCCACATGAGCTACCTGAAGCTGAAACACATTTGCACTTTTTGCTTTGAAAACAAGTCCCAAACACCAACATCTCCCCGTCTCCCACGGGCTTCTTTTGAGACTCAATTTTCCTTAATCTTTGGGTTTTCTGTTTACCGGGCATGCTGAAAATCCACAGAATGAGAGAGACAGTCAACAACAATAAATATGAAAAGCTTTGGTAGGCAATGAAACACAAGCTTTAATGCAACTCATGCCTGATCCATTACAGCTACAATTAAGATTCAGGTTTTGTTCAGTTTTGGGGCAAAGATTAAGCAGAAAGGGAGGTATTCGTTTACCAAATTCTCCATAAAAGCCTCTTGTTTTCATTAGCCAAGATGTTTTTTCCTATAGCTGTAAATTCGTCTTGGTGCTAGTCCTGTCACCACATGTTTTTTAATATGCACTGCATATTAAACTGAAAAAACACCAACCTCTGCCCATCAAGCAATAGCCAGTGGGGTTTCACTGTCTGTCAACTGCATAAAGACCTTAAGTTCTGTCATTTACAGCTTGCTTCTACATTTTACAAAATTATACCTTTATGAAATTGCAGTTGGTTTATGTCATATTTTTATTATTGGAAAATGCAAATCTACCCAGGTTAGCTCACAGCCATCCTTCCCGCTTCTGCCAGTTGCCATTTCTAGTTTCGGTCACATTAGTGTTTCAGTATTATCAGTGTTATCATTCTGAGTTTCAATTCAAATAAAGGACATATAACATACTGCAAATACGAGTAACTTTCTTGAAAACAAGTATCAGGGAGGCAACAAGAAAAAAACTATTCAAAGAGCAATTGCTGAATATAGAATAGTGTTATGCAGTTATGCACTAGGCTAAACAAAACACTCCTGGTGTGATGGAGTTACAAAATATGCAGTGAGAAACTAACAAAAAAAACAAACCAAAACAACAATCAGTAATTCAGTAAGTAACAGCTATCAAAATACTCATTGTAACAAATATAAAAATAGTGCTTTTCACGAAGGCATATCTCAAGTCAAATAACCCCCACAATTGTACCAATAACCTTTCCTCAGAACCTGATAATTATACATAGTTTGCATTGGAAATTGAGATGCCTGCGGATTTCAAACCATTTTTAAGATCCAGGTATGAAAACTAAGACGTAGGGGCAGGGGGTTGTGGTTGGGTTTTTTGTTTGCATTTTTTTTTAATATTATTGATCAGGAAAGATCACTCAGTGATTGGCACACCAGATTCAATACCCCAAATGCATCTAATCAGAAATTCAACAAATACACCCTGAAATAGTGTTTTCAATTTCCTACACATTTTCATGAAGTTTCATTTACTGCTCTGAATTGAAAAAAATGAGTACTGAATACCTGAAAGGCAGCCTTATTTAAGCTTCTATACAGCACTCATCACTGTGTTCAAATATGACTCATCAAAAAGGTCACTTTCCCAAAAGTTTCCCGCTTCTTGATTTTCAAACCAGAAACTGGAATTACTTTTCTACTATGAACTACTACATCTCACAAGATGTCATCACCAATCAATTATTCTCCTCTGAATTTATCTTTCATTCATGGTGACAATAAGAACTATATTCAAATACATAAAGAGAAGAATCCATTAACTTAAATGCAGATTTCTAATTTCTTGTGGGTTTTGCTACCTCAGAGGAACTCCAAAACCCCCAAATTCACTACTTTTTGAGAATTTGCTGCTTTTTTGTTTTCCTGCTTAGAGAAACAAAGTGGGGGAAGATTTATAAATTCTTTTTAAATTGTGTTGTTTCCTTGAAATTACTTTTCCCATATAATGTAAGATTAGACAGGAAATACACAGCCATGTACTACCCATTTCAACAAAATTCAGGTAAAGATAAAGCAGAAATTGATAATAAATTACAGACTACTCCTCATCCACTAATCAAATTTATTAAACCTACACTTAGAGTCCTTAGTCGTTAAAATAAACTTGACTCCTCTCTCCTCCTCTTTGAGGGCCACTATTAATTTATTCACAGACCTTTAAGCCTTCGCTACAACCTTCCCCTCTCCCCAGATTTACATAACTCACACAAAAAATAAACACTTAAAGCTGATTTAAAAAGGAACATATAATAATGAGTTATTTCCACACATCAGACTCAAAACACCTTTTTCTAAAATGAAGCATTTTATTACAGAAACCAAATTCCAAGTGCAGATAAGAAATTAAAACAGCTTTATTATCTCTAATGAAAAGCCCTTTGGGAGCAGACTCAGATACCACCAAGAACAACAAAAATCCCGGAATAGTAACATTTCAAAATTGAAGTCAGAAAACATTGTGAGGTTTGTATACGTATTATGTTTCTGGTCTTTTGACTAGC
Organism: Stercorarius parasiticus; assembly: GCA_013396915.1. Classification (NCBI taxonomy): domain Eukaryota; kingdom Metazoa; phylum Chordata; class Aves; order Charadriiformes; family Stercorariidae; genus Stercorarius; species Stercorarius parasiticus. The sequence goes on along the minus strand of VWZL01005000.1, from coordinate 124,013 downwards.
AATTTTTTTCAGCTCTGTCGCCTACAATTTCTTCACCTCATTCTAAGTGTCGTCCTTCCTAGTAGCAGCATCATTATTGCAGATCTCTGCAGCATCAAAAATAAATATGTATAAAACCCCATCATAATATCCACAATATGAGTCTTGCACACTATGTCACCTTTTGAAACTTGTCTTTGACCCATATTCTGATTCTCTTCTCTTCTTTATAGCTCTTACCATCTCACCTTAAGAAAGGTGAAGCGACCATTGCTCGCCTGTGACCAGCAACTAGAACTCTCCCTCCCTAGAAGGGAATCAGCTCTGGGAGCAACACAACGCCCCTGTCTGCGTTGAGCTCCTGGGAGTAAGAAGGGATCCCCTGTGAAGATAAGGGATTAGGCTATGCTATAGTAGGGCTCCAAAAACCCAGAAAGGGAGAGGAAGAACCAAGGGCGAAGTTGGACGTTATGACCCTTCCAGCACCATTTGCACTAGCCATTGTAAAATGACGTGAGCAAGATGGGCCTGGCTCTCTTGGATCAGAGAGCAAAGGCAAGGACATATGCAAGCCCACCCTCCCAGTAGCCCACACACCTAGTCAGATCAGTGGAGCTCTAAAAACATCTAACACATGAAGATACCACAACTCTGTAAAGTTCAGGATCCGTAAAAAGTAAATCAGATCTCTATCACTTCTTTATAACTCAAATACTTCATAAATTTCTTCTTATCCCACAAACTGCTGTTATCCGCCCTTTTCACATCCTTATTCTTGTGTACCTCAAGACCACTCACTCCCAAGTAACAGAATATTATTAAAATACACCTCTGATTTACACTTTTATTTTTTTTAAGCATTAATCAGCTGTCACATCTCATTCCTCCAAGCTTTCTATCATTTTTCCACCCCTTTTCCTACTACTCACTAGGGAAGAAAAAGGTGTTGGAGTAGGAAAGATGGATGGGATAGGGTATGGACAGGGATTTATTTTTTTTGAGGGGGAGGGGATTATTGTGCTGTGGTTTTGTGTTGTTGGGTTGGTTTTTTGTTTGTTTTGGGGTTTTGGGGGGGTTTTTTGGGGGGTTTGGGGTTTTTTTTTTTGGTTTTGGGGGTTTTTTTTGGTTTTTTTGTTGGTTTTTTTTGGTTTGTTTTTTTTTAACAAGAAAGCAGTAGCAATCTAGCTGTACAATGCCTTGATCACATTAATGAGAAGTATATCCACCTACTTTATGTGGCTCAATTACAATTGTTAACATGACTCAACTTCCTAAACATTCAAACTAAAGAAATGTAAGTATGACCAGCAAGCAGGGATATTGGGCTTTATGCAACAGACTAAATTAATTTAAGGAGTAATTCTATGTTACTTGCAAGAGCAGTCACAGTTTCTGAAGAGTATGGATTTAAAATATGTTTATTTTAATGCAGTGTTTAAGATGCACATATCCAAGGAAGCATTGGAAAAACATACCTTTTGACAAGTTTAACAAATAACTGGAAATAAATAAAAAAAAATATTTGCAAACAAGATCTCAGTAAATCACATGAAATGTATATGCTGCCTGAGCAATGTTGTTACCTGCCAAAAGACAATTAAAAGGGAAGAAAACCTAAATAATTTCACATCATTAATGATCCCACAAAATAAACTGAAACTGCGTTCTAGACTTGAACTTTACTGAATAATATTTGCTACTGAAGTTCTATTGACATATCAGATTTTACTTCACAAGAATTTACCTAGACACAGTATTTCCTTTTTATTTTAATTACTCATAAGCAATAAGAGAAGTGTTTTATTCTGGGAGCATCTACTAGTTCTGAAGTTGACTGACAGCATTTTCAGTAAACCAGCCATTTTGAGATTAATTATAATTCAGCTTTCAACTGTGACTGCTTGTAAAAAATACTGCTCTAATATCTTTTTCACATTAATATACTCTTCAAATTCCCAAATGAACTTTTTGGCTCCAAGTTAATCCTTCAATCAAAAAGGGTTTGTACCTATCCTGTAATTAATTCTTTTCTATGTCTTATTATAGGATGCTTTCCCCAACTTACTGAATATTTAACAAAAATATACATTTCAAATGTTGGAAAACCTTGACCATATCTTCTTTAATTATCAGTACAAGTTTACTCTAATGTTTCTAACTGTATTATGGAAAAAAGCAGATATCCATGGTAAATACAAAGCTGTGTTCCTACAAACTATTACCAAGTCTGCATCTAGTCTAAAGAACCATATTAACTGTCTCTTAAGAGCAGTCATATAAATATATCTTGTCTCACACATAATCAAATAAACAAAAGACTAAACTAGTCCAAGATCCTACAGGATTATATTTCTATCTTACAATCTCATCACTTTACTTCAAGATATTATCCAAAGACCATCTTTCTTAGTATCATTTTTATTAAGCTACTTGACTTCTCATCCAAATGATTTGGTTAAAAGAAAGGGCATTCAATACATTCTCCAGAAGATGTTTACCTGGAATTTCTATTTTAAAGCTGGTTTTAAAATTGTTCAGCTAATTTATAAATAAATACACTGTCTAGCAGTCACTCTTGAAGAAACATTTTGTACTTTGCAATCTTCCTTTAAAAACAGGAATATATATAGACTCTTACACCAGAAAAGTTAAACCGCTTCTAATTTCTCCTTAAACGGAGAAAACACGGGGTGGGGGCGGGGAGAAACCAACATCATTTTGGGGTATATTCACTCAAACTAAGAACTACAAAACCACAATCATTGTACAGCTGAACCGAAGTCATGTTATTTCGAGACACAGATGATCTTCATTGAGACCTTAATAAAAGTTTAATCATGAAATGCAAGGAAGTAAAAAAACTCACACCAAAAAAGCCACCCCTTTCTGTTGAACGCAAATACATCTTTAGATTAATTTAAGAGACTACTGCTGATACAGTTCAAGTATTTCTTTCTTCTTAGAAGTATTTGAGCGTTCTTCTTTCTCTAGCCATTTTTTCCATGAAATGATATGCACCTCCCATTTCATTTACTAGCTACAACACTGACATTGATCATATTCATTTCTGTTTAACAGTTTCTTTCTTGTCACTTTATTTTTCTTACTTTACTCTCTGATTCATCCCTAGAAAAGCCCAAGTAAAACACCACTGTGCAAAAAGCAGATGGAAAGCAGTACTCTTACATGATTTTCTTTCAAAAAGCTGTAATAGGCTATTTTTTCAAACCGATTTCTCCAATACGTGTGGAGGAGCATTTACATTAAACAAATAATTGCAAGAATGGAAAGTTCGGCATTTAATTTATGCAGATGCTTTAATCATCTAATGAACTATCAGAAGATGTTCTGTGCGGCTCTGTAACGATACTAACAGAAGCCATGAGGAAGTACTTTTGAAGGTCTAACTGGAACAACTAGAAAGGAGAAGTAATTGACCAATTATAAGAAATAGTTGAAAGAGGATGATTTGCACCATCTGTACTGTTTATGAGCTATATACTTTACAATGAAAAGTCCCTGTGGGATTCAATTACCCAACAATATAGAGCAATTTGATTAACATATTTATCATTAATTGATGTATATGTAACTACAGTAGTAAAAGAATTTAAATAGTGTAGTCAACATATAAAACTTACAAAGAAGCAAAATCAAATAAGGAACAGAAACCAGCCATGCAACAAATTCACAAAAAGAGAACTTCCCAAGTAGAAGAGTATGATAAGAACTTCCAGACCTTGAATGATTTTGACAAATACATAGAACCATGGGAACTACACTCTGGATTACTTCAAAAAACACATTATTAACAAAACATATAAAAAACAAAAAAAGGAAAACAACCTCAAAGGCACAAGACTGAAGAAAAAACTGACAAATGTGATGCAGGAGATTAATGAGGTGCCTTTCATTTTCCTACTCATATTTACACTGTTATTCTTAGCCTATACTTAAATATTCTCATTTTTAGCACTTTTTTAAGATAGTTCCAAATTCAAAATAGCAAGTGATGTCAAATTAATTAACAACCAATGCTGTGATATCAGATTCATTAATAAAATGATTTCTAAAAAAACCAATTCTTTAGATATCATTCTTACCTCTGTTACTTTGGGCTGAAGTCTTAAAACTTCAGGACTCATGCGTGGAATATCTATATGGATCTAATTAGACAGAAAGAAGAACACTGTAAAAGGAACTAACAGCATACTTTTTAAACAACAATAGTTAGAACAATCCTATCGGTTTACAGTATTAGTTATAATGCCATTGTATACTNTGCCATTGTATCACTATTTTTGGAATAACACGGATTTACTGTATTTCAAAACATACAGCCAGATCTTTAAGTCATTGTTAATCTATCAATGAGGCAAAATTAAATATATATATATATACATACACACACACACACACTATACACACACAAACAGACTTTGTTTTCACATTTTAGGATCCTTATATCACATTTTGATTGTTTGCAAATTATAGTCATATTGACAATACTCATTACCGCAGGGTAATTATGAGTAAATACATACCACACTTCTGTAAAGTTATGCTCAATTGACACTATCATATATATTTCTCGCTACTAAAGATGAGTCTTGAAGCTGAAAGAAAGATTTCAGCTTCTGTCCTAAGGAAGACTAAAGTAGGATTGCTTAGTCTATACTTGGCAATACAAACTATTCATTTTAATATAAAACTTGAAGAAAAGTTATCTGCTTATCTGGGTGGGCAAGAAAGTTTGACACACCTGTTTATTGCATACCATACACAGTTTCAACTTCTTAAGCAGAAATACGGAACCAGTAAGAAACAGTCACTGTTATACTTTGCCTGTACCATCCTCATAATTTGAAGGAGGATCTGCGCAGGAGATGGAAGATTTGAAAACCCTGCTATTCTTAAATGAAAAACCATGGCAGCACCAAATGTCAGTGCCACATGGCATGACTAAAACTGACATTAAAAAAAAAATTCACTATTTTGAGTTTCAGACCAAAATATTTCATATTTTTGCTTCTGAAATGTATGAAAAAAATTATTAGAGAGCTGTCTATCAAATAAGATTAAAGAAACAGAGAAAAGTAGTAGCAAACTTGAAAAATAATCTCTTTAATTTCTTTAACAGATGTCTTATAGGTAGAAGTCACTTCAACAGGTGTTTTACCTGTCTATAGGTATCTTGGTGGTTTTCATCATTTCTGGAATCATAGTATTGTTCAACAAATGCAAAATACTCTTTGCGTTTTCTTTTTAAAGTGCTTTCTCTTCGGTCCGCATTTGCAGGAAGATAGCCCTGAAAAAAAATAGTGAAATGAAAAGGATATTACCCTTTGCTTTACAAAAAGCACCACTGAAATTTGATTCCATGTGACAGGAAAGCTAATAAACTGATGTAATGCCATGCAGTCCTACATGGATCTGATAATTCTTTAGTAAATCATTTTTCTACGCATTCCAACTGATACAAAAGTTCAGATACAAACAACTTACTAAAATCAGCTTTTTTTTTTTTAAGAAAAAGTTACAAGCTTTTCCACCTTTAAAAAGCATTTTCTCATCGAGAATTCTAAGAAGATGTTTGCCTCCCAAAGTGAACAGATCAAATAAATAAGCTCAGATAAATGTAATGTTGTACAAGTTAATTAATTTCTGCATTCCTATGTGGCCATTATCAGAGCAATTTTATTAAATTTTTAAAGAAAAAGCACATTATCTCAGTTGCCTTCGAGTAGGAATGATATACATTAGGAAATGTGTTTAAATTATGGTTAAACTTGTAATACAATGGAGTATTAATTCAAAAGCTTTAAAAACAGTCTAGCTCCTTTATTTCACTGTTTCAGATGAGGAAAAAAAAATATTTTTAAGCTTTCATTTCACCTCAGCAGATGATTAAAAGTTTCATCACAGAAAAAGATTCAACAGCACCAGTGACTGGGCTCTTAGATGTAAGAACACTAACGATACATTTCCTTAGTTGTTTCCCAAAGGCAATTTATAAGTAGTATCTTATTTTCCATAAGGTACGGACACACTAAGGAAGTCATGTTTCAGATATGCAGGATTATACAGTGTTGCATTAAGTAGAAAATACATCTGAATGGATCTTCCTTGAACTCATTCACATATATGTGAAAATCCCAATCTTTCCCCCCGAAAAACCAATTCCATTCTCATTTTCTTTTGTCCAGTTTGATTCCCATTTCTGGCATCTCAGCCTACTTTCCATTTAAAAAACAAGCTTGGGTTACTATTACAGCATTTTATGACAGGAAATGTGATGAAAGTTACTAAATGTTCAGTTTATATATAAAGTTCACTTATTAGAAACATCACTATTCATGTAACTGGCTACCAAAAAGTTTCCTGAACATTCAGAAATAGTTAATGCTTGTTTGTAAGCAGCTTGACTTCAAATAATCAACACCAGCATCCCGTAACACTGCAAAAAAGAAAGCTACTTCATATTTCACATACATGGCAGTCCTGAAAAAATACGTTGCATAAGAATAATTCTAAAGATAGATGGCTTTGAAAGAGATTGGACATACGAGACAATATAAGAAAAACTAATAAATGTATTATTCAGTAGTCAAGTCAAATTAAAACATTTCTTGCCAATATTACAAAAGGTCTCCTTACACAATAACAGCTATCACCATACTAATGGTAATTAGTAAAACAGAGAAATCAAACTTATGTCAGATTTGAGTTTCCTTAAAAAAAAAAAATCCTCATAACATTAAAAAAAAACCGCTATACTAGGAGTGCAGCATATATTCGCACTTATACAATGAGCCATAGCCACAGCAAGTAACTAATAAAATG
>VWZL01005000.1:56034-117177 GCA_013396915.1 Stercorarius parasiticus | reverse complement strand
AACTACAAAAACAACTTTCTTATTCAGTCCTAAACACTAAAAGCAAAAATGGAATGGGTAAACTTGACATGCTAAAATTGCTAAATATACAATAAAATTGAACACTCTAAAAATAGGTATATAGGTTCCATTACTCTCCTGCAACAATCCAACATCACATCCCATTTCTTTAATTTCTGTTTTGCTTAACATGTACGGAAAAATAAAAAATACTAAACATCAATAGATTTTTGAAAATATCTCTATATTAAAATCATTTTAAATGTTATTCCCATATATTTTAATGTCTTAGTTTAAGACAACAGAATAAGTACAAACCACATTACATTCCAGCTACCTTAAGAGGTACTTGCTTTGGCAAAACTGTATCTTTTAAGATGTACTGACTTGCATCTGGTTCCAGGTACTTTAAATTGCACCAGCTTAACTTTTGCCTCGAGACTCAGTCTGACATTTAATATCCTGTCCCAGTGTTTTGTATTAAGTTAAATATTGAACTCTGCCTCCATTTATTCTCAACAGTTAGGTTTTTTTCCTGTAGGATATCTTAGTTCCATTAGAAAAGAATTCATTTGTGAGATCAAATGTGATTGTTTGAAGGATACCAATATTTTCTCAGCAAGTCTTTTTGCCATTATTCAGTTTCAAAGACTGAAGTAATCTTTCAATTGGACGTGTCTTGTTTCCTGTTCGCTCTACAAATTAGGTTTTATTTTTAAAAGTTGGAAAGGCTTGAACATATCATCAGGGAATAAATTGGTGGAGAGTTTAATCCTTTTATTCATTCATTTCCTCCAAAGGCTTTTGCAACCATATCTTTAATTCTGTTATTCAAAAGAGAAGTGAGTCTGAATAGTTCTGCTTGCTGTTTAGGTACAGTATACCTACTCTTTTTGCTATATTTTAAAAATAAATCATGTATTTTTTTATATACTGTTACCAGTAAACATGAGTAACATCAACAGTCCCTGATTATATTGATTTTTCATAGGCTTTCCCTTTGAAGAACTGTATTCATCAAACACCTATTAACATTGTTAACCTACTGCCTATGTAAAAAATATCTCAACTGTTCAATTTTTTAAATCATATTTCAACAATTCCAACTTCAACGCTGATTTTACAAACAAGACAATCATCTTCTGCCTCAGATGCTACCAATTGTACTCAGTTCCCCAAATAAGTCATAGTTTGGGCTTTTTAAGTAAGACTTCTGAATAATTCCAAAACAAATATATCCAGCTCTAAATTACGCTTTGGTTTCTTTGGTTTTCTCATCTTCTTTGGTTTTGCAACTGATCTTTAACAAAAACAGTTTTGCTTTTGTATGCTTATTTCCCCCAATAGCTTCCAGTGCACCTTTTAGCATGAAAGACTATTACATCACATCCTCTTACCTGGGACGTGCATTAGCAGCAGGTAACACGCTTTAACAACTAATGTGACTTAAAAACTAATTACCATTAGAAAAAAGCATCATGGAGTTTACGACCACAAATACTCAAACCACTACTTCTTCACCACTTCAGGAAGAAGATGAAACAAGCTGCTGCTTTATAGCATAGAAAAGCAATGTTTATTAAATTACTTGTCTTTGGGTTTCCAAAATGCGTTGAGGACCACTTAGTAGATAAGAAATCATCATAAGAATTACATGATAAAAGCTGAGAACTTTCAAAATATTGCTATTTAGTGACAGAAAGAAAAAGAAAATCGAGAAAAAAAAAAATCAACACACAATTTTGGAAGTCTCTTACTCAAAAAATAAAAAAAAATCCACTTAATTCTTAAAGTAAAAGCAAAATAACCTGAAGAGAGTTTCTTTGCGGAGGTATGGCAAGACAGCCAAAGATAAGAATTGAACTGGAATGGATCCTGAACTGGATGTGGTTATAACAACAGAACAAGAGAACTCTACACTTCGGAATTCTCTAGGCTGGGAATCTCAGGAATAAACTAAAATCAACTTATGGAAGGAAGCTGAAGCTCACAGAAAGTCCACGCTCTTATGTGAAAGCAAGAAAGTGACTGCAGTTAACTTTCACGTAATTCCAATTCTCTAAACCTGTCAGTCAGGTTTAGAGAATCCAAACCAGATTCAGAACTTAAGCTGTCCTTATGCTTTAGCTTACTGTGTTTTACAGTCAACTTTGAGTTAGATTTATTTTTTTTCCTAACTTTGAGTGTTTTGAAACAGGCATCCTAAACTTCAAGAGGGGAAAAAAAAAAGAAATGCTCTTTTCACTACCAAAATTTCAGACTACAACTTTGGAAACAGAACTAAAATAAATTGTACACTGCATTTAATTTCAATTACAGTAGGATATTTGAATATCCACCATTAAGAAGCTACATCTGCATTTAGCATTAGAAGGAACTAAGCTGCAAATTTAGTATAACTCATCAGCAAGAGACACTCTTTCAGTCACTGGAAATCAGTCTCAGTCTGAAGCATTCCCCGCTGAATTATTCTATAAAAAGCAAAGCTATTTAAGTCTACTCTCTGAAAAATTCAGTAGCGTTAAACTGTTGCGTGTATAACTCAGAATTTTAAACAGTTCTTAAATGCATGAAGAATTGCTGATAAAGTGTCTTTCACAGCCTCTGGAGAGTAGACAGAATGAGATTTTTGCTTCTTTTTAATACAAACATCTTCACGAGTTCTTTTCCCAACCACAGGCAGACAAACAACAGCTAAAACGCACAACTGTTTGCTATTGCAAGCATTATAGTTGAAAAGATTGACATGAAAAATACTCCTACAAGGAATACATTGTATTTTTGCAGGAGAACCTTGTTAAACATACTGCAAACAGATTAAAAAACTCCAGTTAACACCAAACCCACTGAATCCCAGATTCCCACAAGCTTGTCTCTGATGCCCAACTCAAGCACCTTCGTGTGCTGTTCCGTGGTATTTCAGCCAACCCACTCCCCCAAGCTACTGCCCTTGCAAAATCCTCTGACCACCGGGCAAAGTTCAGGGAGCTCAGCCAGCCAAAAACCTCACACTACAAAAAAGCGATTAGCTTTTTAATTAGCTTGTCTCCCTGAACTGACTCGCAGGTCTGACATCGGGAGAGCCAATGCCACAAGGTAACCGACCAAAGCAGTTCAGATTTGTTAGTCTTAAACCACTACAGAAAAATCAGCAAAAAACCCCATAAGATCCTATCACAGCTTTTCTTCAGTACAGTGTTAATCCTTTCTTGTAGTTACTTTAATGTGAAGTCAGAATGAGGCCTTTCGTAAGACACCGATAGGCTTCGTTTCCTCTTCTGTGTGCCTATTTTCCAGAAAACTGTAAGAATGCACTTGGCTTTGAACTCTCCACCATTCCATCAAAATCGGTTGAAAGAGGCCACTGTTATCACATAAGCCTTTCTTTCATAGAAAGCCAGGCTGAAAAATACAGATATACAGCTGACATGATTTACTACTACTACTCATTCCCCTCCTTTCAGTTTGACAAATTAATCTTGAAATTGAGCAAAAGAACAGAAGTTTCATTACAATTCAGCAACAAGACACAATATTTTCAAATATCACTGATGGATTACAACTCCAGCAAAATTATTTGCAATGCTTGAAAAAACTATTACTACTAAATGCAAAGGAAGAAGAAAAAAAAAAAATACAACTTACTGAGAGAAGCTTCCATGCAATTGGACGAACCCGTTTGGGAATGCCAGACCAGCTCAATTTCCGTAATTCTTCTGTTAAAAGAGAAGCATTTCATGAGAACTAATGAAACTATTATCAATTAATATACACAGATATATTCAAATTAGCACAAAGTTGTTTACAACAATGATCCTGTCTTATTATATTCCAATGAAATCATAATTACATGGCAATTCTAAGAAATTATAGGATACCAGATAATTACTATCCATAGCAATACCTATGATAATAGGTACTGAGTGTGATAAGGTAACTCTGGAGTATTTCTCAGCATTACTTTTTAGTATACATGCCTCATATTAACATGCAAGAGATACTCAGACTTATCGTATAATATGCTTACACAGATCCTAATTAAAAATGAGATTCGCAGTTACAGAAACAGAATGATACTTTACGTCTAAATGCTCGAATTTAATCCCATGCCATATTCTCATTCTTCATGTTGTACTCCTTTCTCTTGAAAGCTGCTTGTCAGATACCATACCCAGCTAAACCAATCTGTGGGGCTTCACACCTTTTTGTGTGAAAGCTGTCTACCATGTGAAAAAAGTTATAAAAAAATTATGAAAAATGTAAAGACAAAAGATGCTTAACAGTGTCCCTAAGAAACAATGGTTTTATGAGATAGCTACTTGTAGCTCTTTCTCTTCTTACTCCGAGTAGAAAATTAGAACTGCCCAAGTTTAAACAATCAACCAGACAAAGAATACAGAACAACAAAAATTCTACATTTTACTACGTATATACTTATTCAAATTAATTATATATATTTGAATCAACCACGTATGTTCCAGCTAATTTGGTCTCTATCATATACCTATATTTTCCAAATTCTACACTTCAACAAAGACTTTAAAAACATTCTGTCTATCTACCCACTCCTAGAAAATAAAGCACCAAAGAAAAGAATTAGAAGAACTTTGTGAGTGAACACCACAACTGACCAACTTCAGCCATTTACAGACGCATATACTCTTTGGTTTTTGTTAAGACAAGGACTCCTATTAGCGACATCTGTCTTCATCCTCCCACCCCCACCCTCCTTCTACTTTGAAAGAAATGTGCATCTACAGTATCAAGAAATGCAAACTGTCATGTTAGGTTGGTATGTTAACATAGAACAATTTATTTCTAGACACTTTTGCGACTATTTTTAACCAGGATTGAGAACATAGTCCACTGAAACCAGTACAATATTTAAAAAATATATAATGTATTCCAAGAAAAAGGAATCTGATTTAAAAAGTGTATTGGTGATAGTTAATACAAAAAAAGAAAAAATATTTGTAATTGGCAAATAAAATTTCTCAAAGAAGCATCAATTAAAGCAAACAAAAAGCTTTAGCAACCTGGAGTTTGCCGTATGAAGTTAATTGATCATTAAGATGCTTTTTACTTTAGATACATGCTAGCAAAAATGATACTTGCAAAATCTGTTTTGTCTTAAAATGAGATGACAGCATTAATGTGAAGTTAAGTAAATCCTGGCCAAAAAAAATCCAGCTGGATGAATTTTACTTCCATCTCTTTTTTCTTATAGAAAATACAGAGAGAGGAAAATTGGCAGGAAGCAGAAATGAAAGATTGTTGTGGTCATAGGCAGATGAGTGGTTTCAGTGTGGTCACTTCAAACCAGTCATGACTATTCCAAACCAACATGGGCTTACCAACAACTGTTCAAGTAAGAAAACCTTTACAGGACTGGACATACACACTCAACAAGTGATGTTTTCCCTCTCACTTTGGGCAGCAGGCTCAGCCAACACACCAGCGACTGCACAGGGATCTCACTGGGAACAGTGAGGCTACGTCACCAAAATCCAAGCAAAACAGTGACCAGATGCTGTATTAGGATCAAAACACAGCAAAAACTCCGAAAAGCAGAGAAAAAGAACAGATATTAAGAAGGAAGATGTTAAAAGGCCATCATATCAAAGTGAATGTGTCTATCAAGTCTTGAATCTAGTCTAAAGAAAAAGGACGACTTTCATATAACACCAGCGAAACTGTCTTTCGTCTATAAGCTTTAAAATACTATTGTATTTGACAAAAATAAGTTTCATTAATAGAACCTTTTCTTTTCTACAACACTTCAACCCCCTGAAAAAGTCAAAATACCCTGACACAGGGGAAAAAAAATGAAAAAAAATATATTTCCTAATATGTTTTTGACTTAAAGACGTGGTTTGTTCTGTAGTTTTGCTTTTAAATGAACTAATTTATATCTTTCCTGTAGAAGAAGAAATACAAGGATGTGAAGGTGACAGCTTGTTAAAGCAAGAGTACATAAAAGTTCTGTCAGTACAAACTATATTTAGACACATCTAACTGTGTAAGTGTACCAAAGCAGTACAATACCTAACCATTTAGGAAGATTATATTGAGCATGAGCAAAGACAAATTCAGTCATATACCTTGGGCAATCCAAAGAATAGAATGCCAAATATTGAAGGAAAAAGTATAAGAACACACCAAATATGAAGTGACTTATTTGATTTCCAGCAAACAAAAGATTCCTCAGTCCCGTACTTCCTTGTACGTGTAGCCTATCCATCATGTCTACAACAACAGTAAGATTAAATATACTATAACTGATTACATTTTTTCTTTCTTATTTACAGTCCATCCCTAGCCAACATGCTGATCATTTACAGCAACAATTCTTCACACATCCCCTCCCTCGTTATTAATTGTCATATGCAGATCATTGCCTGCTCTTAAATATGGAAATAAAAACATACAGTATCAGGCAGAAACAAATTTAAGTTCAATTTATGGTCCAAACTCCAAACCAAAAAACTCAAGGGAGCTTTGGTCAGGGAAACCCAAACTGGCAGACTGAGAGGTTCAGAGAAGATCTAGATACGGCAAAGCACCAAACTCTTTTTACTTCCCCTTCTGTAAGCACAGAGGTACCTCAGAAGGAGCATCTACAGAGGTACACACAAAGTAGTAGTAACAATGACGAAGTTCGCTCTTATACCAAGATTCCTTGATAGTAGCATGACTACAAAACCAAAAGAAAACCTTCATCTCTTTTAACACTAATTGCCTAACCTTTACTTCCTATTTACAGATCACTCCTGAGTCCCATTTATCCATTTCACCCTTGTCTCCAGACTTCCTTTTTCCTTATTTCCCTCCTTTTTGGCCCTCATCCCTATATATTTCAGCTGTATCTTTCACCAAATCATCAACCGAAATTCCACAGCTGTCTTCATTGCTGGTCCATAGCATCCACTGTACAGTTAAGAAAACCTTAAATTATTAACCAAAAAGTGGTACGACCTTTAAAACAGAGCTGTACTTTAAAAAAAAACCAAAAGCAACAGAAAAAGAGGAAGCCGTCTCAAGTTACACCAGGGGAGCTTTAGGATGGGTATTAGGAAAAATTTCTTCACCAAAAGGTTTATCAAACAGTGGAACATGCTGCCACAAGAAGTGGTGGAATCGCCATCCCTGGAGACATTTAAGAGACAGGTAGATGCGGTGCTTAGGGACATGGTTTAGTGGTGGTTTTAGCAGTGTTAGGTTGATGGTTGAACTCGATGATCTTAAAGGTCCCTTCCAACCTAGATGATTTTATGATTCTGTGCTTTCAAAAAATATTAGTTAGGAAGCTCACAGTACTTCTGCACACTAAATATGCACGGGTGGAGAAAGCACAAAAGCACACTTATACATGTAACTCCAAGAAATCTGGTGATATCCCAATAAATTCCTCCCTTATTCTGCCTCTCACATCACCCCACCAGTGAATGGGCTGAGAGTGCACAAGAGGTTGAGAGGGTACACAGCCAGGACAGCTGACCCCAACTGACTAAAGGGATATTCCAAACCATGTGACATCATGGTCAGCATTAAAAGCTGGGGGAAGGAGGAGGAAGAGGGGGACATTCAGAGTTACAGTGTTTGTCTTCCCAAGTTACTGTTATACATGATGGACCCTTTCTTTCTGGGAGATGACTGAACACCTGCCTGCCAGTGGGAAGTGATGAATGAATTCCTTGTTTTGCTTTGCTTGCATGCGCAGCTTTTGTTTTACTTATTAAACTGTTTTTATCTCAACCCAACTGATTTTCTCTTTTACTCTTATGATTCTCTTCTCCACCCCACCAGGGAGGGGAGTAAGCGAGCAGTCGCGTGGTGCTTAGTTGCCAGCTGGGGTTAAACCACACCAAGACTATAAACACTGATTCAGAGAGAGCGTGAGGTTTAAATTGTATCACACGTTGGCACAATAAATATACTTCATCATGAGTATGCTGTCACTGCAAACACAAGGGATTCAATGGGAAAGAGATGTAACAAGCAACTAAAATTCTCTGACATTACATGACTCCCGAATTTCACTGACACTAAATAGGAAATGGCACCCAGGATTGTCCATTCCCAATAAAAGCCTAGGCTTGGGCACAGAGGTGCATTAAATGCAACAGCAGAGAGACAGGCTGCTCATACACTGAGGACAGAAAACAAAAAGCATTTCTAAAGTAAAAGAGTTATGGGATGTCATGAACAATGGAAAAAAATACACTAATGGATTCTGAAGAAAACCCAAGAATACCTGCAATAAGGAGCATTTCAAAGAAAAGCAGATGGACACTACTGAAGTAAAAACCAAGAAATAGGATTTTTTTTAATTTTTTTTTTTTTTTACATCAGGAAAAGATGAAAAACTGTCTGCTACTTCAAAACATAACAAATGTCTGAGTACATTGCTATTTGGAATGGGCTTTTTGGCTCTCGGGGACTGGTTCTTTATAGCAATAGCTTTGAGGGACTAGTTTTTGAGGATGAGGAGAGGGGAGATGGTGAGCAGCAGAATGAAGGACACAGAAATTGCCGAAGAGAGAAATTATTACGTTATGGTGGTATTAAGTGATCATCTTTAGAATATCTTGATATTTGGCCTTAAATAGATGTTTATCCAAGAAGTTCAAGTTAAAACAAAATCTTTGCATTCTAAAGAATAGAAACAGCTTCATAATAGATGTCTGAGATCAAGAACAGTGTTGCAACTAAAAGGCAAATTTGTAAATCCATACAGTTTTAGCTCATAGCATCTTTAGCATTTTTCCCACAGCAAGCAGAAGACTGATACATTAATCTGATTTACTAGTCCATCTTTTAGTTACTAGTCTATTTTACTAGTCCAATTTTCCAGTCTACAAAAGCAGATAAGATACAATTCTAATATTACAAGTTCCCAATGACTGCCAAAAGCAAGAACTATCACCCAGTCTAACAGTATTGGCAGTGAATGACCAGAGGCACCATAAATCAGGTATTTCGATACCCATCCTGTTATGGAGTGGTGGCTCCCAAAACAGCCTGGAAGAGGCACTAAAATAGTGATAACAGGATTCTTAATCCACCCACCGAGGTGCCCCCTTGCCAGCCAAGGAAGCCCTCCTCCCCTAAGTCCTCCTGGCAGCTGAAGTAGGTTTGGCTTGTATTTTATTGTCTTAACAGGTTTAGTCTATTGTCACACTCCAGCAGCGATGATCAAGCACAAGCTGCCCAACAGGAACCCCCAGACAGCACCTGGTCGCATACCTTACCCTTCTTCCCTTGATCCTCTTTTTTCACCACCCTTCTACCTCCTTTTCTCTGGACCAAAATTAACAAACCACTCCAATTACTTCTTCCCTTAGTGGTCCCAGTTTCGCTACCAAATTTGGTACCTCTGAAATGATTACCTAGGCACTGCTGGTCTTGTAACACTGCACCTTCCAAAGTGGCGCCAGTGCTCCCCTCCATGCAACGGCGCTGTTTGGTCATTTCTCACACAATTCCCCCTTTACTACTTGTGAAATGCATCCCATAGGGTGCTATCTATAATTTCTATCAGTTTCTCACACTGCTGTTTGTTACGTACAGCAATTTCTCAGGTCGCCTTCAGTCATTCTCCACACCCTGGGGAGTGAGCTCAGGCTCCGAGCAGGGCAGTCACCAGCTTAGGTATTTGCCTGCAGCCCTAACACATCTGCAACAAGTTTCAATTCCACTCATGATTCAATGCCAAGTAAATCCCCAAGCTAGCAAGCACTAAATCATAGGCAGTAGTATCAACTAGTTATGTTCTTCTAAAAGCCAAAGAGGCAGGAATTGGTCAGAACAAGTGAAGGCAAAGTATGTAATAGCAACAACACTAGAAAAATGGTATTTTGTATAGTTTATGAATAAAAAAAAAAAGAGAGACTATTTGCCTTAACTAAACACATCTACAAATTATATACGTATCTCTCCTCCACCCCAGAACATGATAATAAGCTCCAGTGTTGGATTAATAACAAGGAAGAACCCATGTCTTCAAAGGCAAGTGATCTCCAACTGTGCACCATTCTGCTCCACTAGTCCTTGTGCAGCATTTATGAACAAGGACACTTTACCAGGTCTGATCTATTTGTGTCACTGGTTGCCTGGATGAAAGGAAACAGATTTTATGCATTAGTTTATTATTTCCTTACACAATCATTTTGCTAAAGCTTCAAGTTTTGGCTACTAGTACAGACAAGCACACCATTTACAAACTATGCGATAAGCATAGTATATGCAGAAAACAGAAAATAAATTACAACTTGGAAACTACTTTTATTACTTTCAAGTAACATCAACTGCTCATTCTCAACTCTATACTCCATTGAACTCTACCTCATCTTTCACCTCACTGTTTCTTCTCCTCCCTTAAGTTGATCCAGATAAGAATCTATGCACAAACATGGGTACCAATCTCTAAAAACAACCCATGAAAAGAGGAAAAAAAAACATCCCCCCCCCCCCCAAAAAAAAACCACCAAAAAAAAACCTACCAAGTATAAAACAAGAAAAGATGCAGATTTGTCAAAATCAGAAATGTGGAGCATATGACTAAATCATCCAGGACAAAAATTCCACTTACTCTTCAGTAATTCATTTAAAGCCAAACACTGGAACTATGCAACCAAATTGGAATATAGCTTATTCTATTAAACCTGTCCTGTGATGCAGCTGAGCTTTCCTTCTACATTCAGGACAAAGAAAAGATAGTTTTGACAAAGAGAATTTAAATTATGGCACTATTTCAAATGAAACCTTCACTTCCAGGCTAAATATAATCAACCACTTGTAGGACTCACTGAACTAAGGAGTCATTCTTTGAAAATTAAAGAGAAAAGAGGAATAAGGTTTTTTTCAGCAAGTTTCACGACAAATCAGTTCTCATTCCTGACACTATTTTGCAACAAACTTACATTTCCTTTAACTAGGAATAGCTTGAGCTGTCATGTAATTCCAAACAATAACGTACATATCCTATGAGACTGGGTTTCAAAGGACTGCTCTTTCTGGAAGAAAATCTCAGCACGGGACACAGACGTAGAAATACACACCAAGGACAAGACATTTTTGTTTTATAACATAACACTTATTTGAAACAGATCCTCTGACTAATTCCCCATAATGTAGCATTTAGGAGTGACTATCTCCCTACATTCTTGAATGCTGAACACAAATTAAATAATTATTTATGTTCCTCTGCCAGAGCCTTATCCTCTCTGGGTACTCTTTTTACGCCTGGATTTTCTGCTGCGCCTACAGAATCTTTGGCAATGCTCTTTCTCACAATATACTTGGTAAAAAGCATTTAATACTAGTCTGTTTGGTTGTTTTGCAAATCACTTCTCAAACTCTCTTTTAGAAGTGCTTCCATGTATTTAGCCTGACAGGATTTATATTCTCTTCTACTCTCCTTATTTGATGCAGAACGTTACCTTTTGGATTGTATTTAATAACTTCCTCTACTCTGTTGACATACCATACGGGAGCCTTCTGAACTTTCTCAAGGCTTTTGTTTCTGGTTTTGCTTTCGTAAGTGGTACGGTAATTGCTTTCAGTATGGAAAAGACAGACAGATGATTGCACATCTGAGAGTTAAGTCAACTTCAGCACAACCCATTAGCCCCGGGGACGTGATAATTCCATTTCTGCACCAACACTGACTGCTGTCCTATACCACAGTCCTCCAAAATTCCAGAATCTCAGACTACTCCAAAAATCACCTAAAATTCTGGTCCTAACTTTTCACTACAGTGAGCTCAACTAGCATTTTGCCAGTGACAAACAGCACACATTACAACTGAAAGAGGCTATGCAAGAATTCTTATTGGGTGCAGTAGCACTCTTTCATGATTATCACCCCAAAAGCACACAGCTTCTGACCCTTGTGCATCGCTATTGTTAAAGCATCAATTCACATTACGCTTTCCTCTGACGGTTCAACACCAAAACAAGAGGAAAGAAAACCAAGAACCGTGCCCTTCCCAACAACAATTATAAAAGCAGGAAAAACGTCGCTCCTAGAAGATTTAGTTTAACACTACTATAGCATAAAATAGAAATGCTTCTGGTGACAAGAGAGGAAAGAACAAATTGAAGCATATACATAGAGTACCACTTTAGATGTACGTAAAAGATTGTCAGTGAAGCTGTTCTAATAATACTGTTAAAATACATGAATTACACATACATTTTAGTTGAAACACATGCATAAATTTTACAGCAAGTTTGTCTATTACTGGTTTTACGATGGGCTTTATTCTTACAAATGACCCACCAGATCACTTCATAAAATCAAGTGATAACACGTAACTGAAATACTTGCATTCAAGTTCTCAGGTTACCTTGAGACAGATGAATCTTAATTTTAAAAAAGACCTGAGGGGGTGAAATCATTCTGACTTTTACATATCAAAATTAAAATACTAAGTTCTAGTCTGTAAGTTACCACAGTACCACTTTTTTTTTTTATCCAATTTTCATTCATTTTTCTTTTAAACACCTGGTTCTCCCCATTTCCTCCTGAATATTTAGCTTTCCCACCGAGAAGTGCTAAGTACGTTCAGATGCTACGGTACCTTGTAATAGAAAATCCACTTAAGGATGAATTTTCTCCATATAACACATGATAAAAATACTTCTTTTTAAAAAGTTCCATACTGGGCCAATATGTAACACACAGCGTGCTCAAGGGAGCAAATAGCTAGACATTAATTTGTTGAGAATACGAGAGCTACAAAAAACATATGAAATGCCTGACAGAGGTCAGAAGCTCGACTTAAGAGCAAATAAATCCACAAAGATGTCATGCAAAGAAAAAAATATTTGATTACACCTCTAAAAACAGCACCTTTCCAAGAAACAGAAGCAAATGAGATACTTGACAAAACATTTTTAGGAAACAGGTATGATGTGCTGCTTTTACAAACAGCCTTGACATGATAAAAATCAGCTCACACAACATGCGACATTGAATCCTTCCTGGCATCCTAGAAAGGAGAATGTCTTGTGTTTATCTGCGCACACCTGAGAGTCTGGCCTTGAAAGCTGTCACCAGCCCCACGTGGCTCCCGACAGCCACAGAAGCTCCAAACCTGGAACCCATCTCACAGTTTCAAAGAGACTGAGTAGTTCCTACCTACATCCACAGATGCTCCATCTTCACAAAGAGGAGGCAGAGAGAGGCTGAAAAATGAAGCGCTATTTTTCTAACTTCTGTCAGCTTTTCATACAGGGAACCTGTTATCTCTTCAACCTGTCCACCAGCAGAAGTTTTCATTTTGTTCCTTTCCTGAATTTTTTTTGCCTTTTCCCCACTAACATGTGTGACTATTCCTATGGATTCACAAAATGGAAAGAGATGCCAAAAATAACTTGCTAAGATGAAGGAGGTAAATTGAAAGACAGAAAGCCCGATGCTGCAGCTGGAGTTGTATGCGTACCAAAATACTCCAGCCATTTGACTCAGAGTTAGCCCTTGAAGCTTGAGGTTTTTTTACTTCATTTTAGTATAAAGTTTAGTATAACATCCGAAAGAAGGGAAGTTATATTATTACTGTATATTATAGTACTTAGTTTAAACCCAATATATATTTACTGCTGTTAATATACAATGCACAAGCCTTCTCTGATCAATTTCCAACAAGCAACTAGGGCCTTTCTCTCACCATTAACACATAAGCACTCTACTCTTCTGCCAGGTCATCTTTAGTAAGGAAGATCAGCAGAACATCAAAGAACTATCAAAAAACTTTGTCTACACACCATCAAATGCAGAAAAAGCATCCAAAGGTCAAAATAAAGAATCTAGGTGCACGCTAAATTTAATTTCTGAAATATTTTTACTCCTCTATTATTGTTAATAATTAAAGCAAAGGTTGAACACAAAATCCAATTTACTTGATATTACTTCTTTGAGCAGAACATTCCTAGAGTACCTATCCAAATGCAACTATAATTGGGGAAAGCAGAAGAATTTTTGTTTACTACTTATTTCCTCTACACAGACTTCTATTACTGTGTACACAGCAGTAGGAATGGCTAATATATTACAGCAAAAAAAAGCTGAATTTTAGCTTTTCTTCGTAAGAAATGCTCATCTGAATGTCACAGCTTTGTTATGCCCTGTTTTCATTCACAAAGGAGTTCTTGGTCAAGCTGGTACCCCTTCACAATAGTTCTGAAGAAAAGACTTGCAATATTAAAGTGCTGGGGGCTTTTTTCTTCCCCCACAACCCCCTCCCCTTGCTGGTTTTGGTTTTGTTTTGGGATTTGTTTGGTTTTGTTTATTTTGGTTTGGTTTTTTTTAATATTCACAGCATTTCTATACCCATGATGCCGTGGACACCCCTTTTTTCCCAAATTAGTCCTCAACTATTAGAGTGTTCTCATTTTTGTTTTTAATAAAGTCAAACAGGAAAGAATGAAATTAGGGGCAAATAAAGAACAAATCTAAAGCTACCACATTTCTGCTGTGTAGGGTACAAATAGGCTCCAATCACACAGTAAGTTTATTAATTTTTATTGCATAGAATGTAGCAGTATAGAAGTATAGGCATAAAGGTTTAAAACTTGGAAATTGCCGTCTTGCAAAAGTCTATTTGATTATATACATCTACCCCATAGTCTGCAACACTTTAAATCAAGGCAGCAGAAGAAATCTATCCTCAACCAAGACTTTGAGAGTACCAAGGAAATGTACTTGCACTTATATTTGAAACTTGTCCTCTATTTAATATCTCATTAACCATTAAACTATTTGTCATTGGTTGAAATGTTACATTCTCCTTAGTCAAAGCATAATTTCCATTTATTGTCATTATACTAACTCTTTCCCCTTGTAGATTTCCCAGGGAATTAGATGTCCTAGTTAGGAGCTGGAGAACATGCCGCCCAGCACAGGATTTCTACAAAGGAGTTTTAGCCACCTACAAATGAGACACACATTTTTCAATCATGATAGTACTGCAAAAATATCCTTGCTTCAATATAATTAACATGTTCTTAAAACTCGAGAACAATTATTTTGAAAATGAGCAGTTGTAAAACATTCTTATCATAGACATGACCACTTCATAAAAATACGAGCATAGAATTAATTTTAACCTACTGATTCAGAGCTGAAATTAGCCAGATCCAAGAGCAGTGTTTGTAAAACCTTGTCTATAAACTCTGTCCCAGATTGAAAGGATACTTTCTGAAGCAATACTGTGAACCCCAATTGCTACTCTGTCTTTCAGTTGTCTCATTATTTTACATAACTTTGTGACGAATAAGCATCAAAATGTCTATAAATCCCTATAGATTTTAGACCAAAAATTATCTCCATTTGCTAGCACTAGCCAACTGTCATTTCTGCTTACAGAGACAGCATTTCTCTTTTGCAGAAACATTTGTGGGTTAGGATAGCTTATTATGAAGGGATAATATGGTATGTAAATGCTTCAATTTGATATAGTTCATTTAATTTTGGAAAAATTTGTTTTACCTCCTTTACTCAATACATTTGGATATACTTTTCTCTCTGAAAAAGTTTAAAGCAATTATTCTAAAAGAAATCTTAAGACATTATCCTTTTACTTCCATAGATTTAGAGATTCTTCATATTCCATAAATATTTCATGGGGCATTCTACAAAGAAAACATGCCATTAATTTACCAGCTTTCTAAACCCAAGAGCTATTACTAGAGCTATTACCCATTATACCTAAAACACACGAGGGGAAACAACCAAGTCTACAATCATTTTTCTTGGAACTACAAGCTCATCATTCTATCAGTTACAAATAAATAAAAAATAAGTCAAGAAATATTAAAGGAGCTCAAAATGTATGCATTATTCATTTTTGATACAGCTGTTATTTCATTGAGATTACTGTAAATGGCTACATGAAGTGATGGCCTGCATGAACAATTCCATGATAGATATGATAAACTAGATTTACATGTTTTATGTTTCTATAACATAAATTCCTTGTATAATTTAACTATTCAAAGCTGGAAAATTCTTTCAAGAGCACAGCATCACGGAACTGCAGCTCCCCCAACAGCACGTTACAATACAGGCAGTACATATAGAAAACAGCTTTAATAGAGGGCTTGTTATTACTATGGCAACCACAGCAACTGGTTTCCAAAATGAATAATAGCTCTGTTAGGTACTTCATTAAATTTTTTTCAAGCAAACACTGCCCTTAATCTTCTCAATGGAACAAAGAGTTATTCTGAATGCATGCAGAAAACAGAAAATAAAGTCCAATCTAAAGTGCTGGGGGCTGGGTAGGTATTTACCTGAAAAGGTACCCTTTTCAGGACCTTTGCTAGATAAGAGCAGGAAAGTACACCTCGTCCATTATTTCGTGTAGAAAGTTGGAGGAGCAAAAGTGGATGAGGTTGGTGTTCAAAGGTATGAGAAAGCAAGTGATCAGGAAAACTACAGCAAAAGGAAGATTAATAAAACCACTGAGAAACAATTGCAACAAGTGAAGCCAACAATGTAAATTATGAATACAAGTCATGGAGAACAACTATGCCGGCAGAAGATTTTAGATGGCATTATATTTTTTCACAGTTCTCCTCCAACATTCAATTTCTGTGTATCAACTGTTTTTATTTTTACCTTAAAGCTATTCGAACAGTATCTAACAAACGTTCCAAGTAGAACTAAGGTATCTCTCTATAAAGAAATAGAGAAAATGGGAAACACCCTTTACAGCACCAGTTAATTAAAGGAGACAATTTTCCCACTCACTTAGAAATAACAGACAGTATTTATTTCTCCTGTTTGGGGAGAAGATAGTATTTTGCAGTCTGTTGACCAATCACAAGAAAAATCCAGTTGTTAAGTGAACAGCCAAGTAATAATTATTTACTTTTGGACAATGTCAGCTGTGTTCCATCCCCCCATACCTTTTTTTTAAAAAAAAAAAAAAAAAAAACATTCATATGCATTTGGAACAAATAACCAAGGCATAAATTTACTTATTATAATATTAAAGCCTCATGTTATTAAGAAAAGACTCCTACAAAACAAACTAAAACAGACTTAAAAAAAGACACTTCATTAAAGACACTTGCAATATCTACATTCAAAAACGCAATCTAACTGACAGTGGTCCTTCATAGAGAAGCTATAGTACAAGAAAGGTACAATTAAAATAATCAGGTTTAACAGATACAAGTCTAAAGTACTGAGCCACAAAATTCATGCAGTTATTCCCAAGAGCTAGTACTAGAGATCTTACCCATTAACAAAAAAATCAAAGCCAGTAAGTCTACCTACAATGCATGTTTATTTAACACACAAGAAAAGCAAAGACTTCCTTTCTTTTTATAATTTCCCTCAGTATCTTTGGCTTAGGAGGAAAACTGCTGATAAACTCCATGACGTACAGAATAAAGAGGATACTGATCAGGCAAAGAATTTCACATGGAATACACCTAATGAACTACAGTTCTGCCCTTGGATCACCTCCTCCATGCGAATTCAAAGTTCAGCTTGGGAAAGTCAAATAAAAAAGCGGGCAACCTTGCAAAATGAATTAATTGACTTGGTCATCCAAAATAGTTTACAGATAGCTTTTCAAGCACTGAATTTCACTCTTTCTGTTCATATTAACATAGTGAATTCTGCGTCACTTCCAGGCATCTGACATCTTAGTATTTCCTGCCTCTAAGGAGAGCTAATGTCTGCCGATCAACTCTAAGTGAGAAGACTAGTGGGACTGTACTGCGTTCCTGTTAAATGTTTCATGGATTTGGAAAGACAGGAAACAAGACTGAATTTCACTTTGTGGTCAAGCACTAAGGGAGGTGAAGCTGCTGAATTTAGCTCAAAGTTAAGAAAAAATGAAAAATTGCTAGTATGTAGAACGAAAAATCCTTTTACTCTCCTTTTAATTGTCAGCATTAACCAAGAACAAACACCCAGCTGTCAAAGAACCCCACCTGTACCTAAATTGAATATAATATTTCCAATACAATCATTGGAGTAAAGACTTAAAACAGTAAGAGCTACCATTTAAAAAAAAAAATCAGGATAGGGTTTAAAAGCTTTTCCTGAATTTCCCACCTCTTACATCAAATTCCTGTAAAAGGCTATCCCATAACCTCTAATCCACATAAGGTTTTCTCAGTTAACTACAAGTATGCATTATATCTCCAGAGTAGATGTCCATTATTGCTAAAACACGTGAGGGCATATCTAGCTAATAATCAGCATCAGCAAGGCAGCACAGCACAAACATACACAGTGAAATACGCTCCACTGTGATTACCTGCCCAGGCAATAACCGCTTTATATATGTATGTAAATATGTATATCTTCCAGTTCTGGACTTCTTTCTAAATATAAAAGCAAGACTCAAACTTCAGAAGTACATTTTCAGAGAAAACGTTTCTCATATTTAAGCTTTCTTCCATGTACTTCTCAAACTTAAACAATCACAATGGTTCTACCTTTAATTTACACCAGGCTCTGTTCCAGATTGAACTGGCAAACATAACTATCTTAAATAGGCATTAGGCTTTCATATTGAATAAGCAGTGCAAGTAGTAAAAAATTTTAAATGCAAGACTTCATTGCAAGAAAATGTAAGTATTTTTTTTAAAGGAATTCTTCAGTTACATCTTGTAATCAGGAAAATTAATATCAATTCTGTCTTTCTTCTAGGCATTTTCTAAATCTGAACTAGTAAGTTATAATTTCAAAGGATGCTTCTTTAGAGCTATGTTTGAAGCTGACAGTATATTGCAAAACAATTTCCAGTTATAACACATTAAAAAAAAAAGAAATTGTAATCTGTTTGCATGTGTGAAGAATGCTATTCTGCAAAGGAGACACATTTAACAGAACGTACTGATATTTCAGAAAATATTCACAAGATCAGGAAATCTTATTAAACTTTCATACTGTAAATTTAGGTTCTGGTTCTTTTCACCATCAAAAGCAGCTGAAATCAGGGGGACAAAGCATCAACCCATTTTCTGGAGATGACAGTTAATTCCTACAATATGGAATTTGCAGAAAAATTAATATGCCAATTTCTCTACAAATGCAAAAATTCAAGTGACTGCAAATGAAGTACCTAACTGAAATAAGTTTGTATTTTTTTTTAACAGTGGAAGACGTGGTGGCAAAAAAACATACAGGATGAATTATACTTCCTTAAGGCCTGGTAAACTGACTTACAGGCAGGATGTGTCACTCATTACAACATGTAAATTGCTAATCTTGATGTTCAAAAGCTTCAGGGCCCAAAGAAAGTTCAAAGTTCTCAATAGCCTTGTTGGTGACATTGCTGGTAAGTTCCTCCCCTGCTGCGTCATCTGCATGATGGTGCGGGAACCAGGCAAGGCTGCTCCCTCGGAAAGTCTATGACTACCACAGGGAACACTGAACTTCTCACCCAAGTCTCTTTTACTATGGTAATGCAGATTGCACATAGTGTCTGTGTGAATTCAGCTTTCATAACGCTATCAGGAAAGAAAGGTAGACACCAAAGAAATTAAAAAAAAAAAAAAACACACAGAAAAACTGCAAGAATACTTCATCATATAGTACCTTTCCAACAAGTCCATGTCCTTCTTGTGCTGAGAACTCCAGAGCTGGACACAGTACTCCAGATGGGGTCTCACCAGAGCGGAGTAGAGGGGGAGAATCACCTCCCTTGACCTGCTGGCCACGCTTCTTTTGATGCGGCCCAGGATACGGTTGGCCTTCTGGGGTGCAAGCACGCACTGCCAGCTCATGCTGAGCTTCTCATCCACCAACACCCCCAAGTCCTTCTCCTCAGGGCTGCTCTCAATCCATTCTCCATCCAGCCTGTATTTGGGCTTGGGATTGCCCTGACCCACCTGACCTTGCACTTGGCCTGATTAAACTCCATGAGGTTGGCATAGGCCCACCTCTCGAGTCTGTGAAGGTCCCTCTGGATGGCATCCCTTCCCTCCAGTGCGTCAACCGTGCCACACAGCTTGGTGTCATCAGGAAACCTGCTGAGGGTGCACTCAATCCCACTGTCCATGTTGCCAGCAAAGATGTTAAACAGCATCAGTCCCAGTACTGACCCCTGAGGAACGCCACCCGTCATTGGTTTCCACTTGCACATCGAGCCATTGACCACAACCCTTTGAGTGCAGCCATCCAGCCAGTTCCTTATCCACTCAATGGTCTACCCATCAAATCCATGCCTTTCCAATTTAGAGACCAGGATGTCATGCTGGACAGTGTCAAAGGCTTTGCACAAGTCCAGGTAGATCATGTCAGTTGCTCTTCTCCTATCCACTAACGTTGTAATGCCATAGCAGAAGGCCACCAAATTTGTCAGGCACTATTTGCCCTTAGTGAAGCTATGTTGGCTGTCACCAATCACATCTTTTTTTTCATGTGCCTTAGCAGAGTTTCCAGGAGGATATGCCCCACAATCTTGCCAGGCACAGAGGAGAGACTGATCGGCCTGTAGTTCCCTGAGTCTTCCTTTTTTCCTTTTTTGAAAATGGGGGTTAGGTTTCCCCTTTTCCAGTCAGTGGGAACTCCACTGGACCGTCACGACTTTCAAATATAACAGAAGGCAGCTTAGCAACTTCATCTGCTATTTCCCTCAGGACGCACGGATGGATTTTATCAGGTCCCATGGACTTGTGCACCCTCAGGTTTCTTAGATAGTCACCAAGCTGAGATGACCGGGCTGAGTGGTGTGGTCGATTCACTGGAGGGAAGAGATGCCATCCAGAGGGACCTTGACAGGCTTGAGGAGTGGGCCCATAAAAGCCTTACAAAGCTCAACAGTTCGGCCACGTGCAAGATCCTGTACCTGGGCCAGGGCAACCCCCGGTATCAATACTGGCTGAGGGATGAAGGGGTTGAGAGCAGCCCTGCCAAGAAGGACTTGGGGATGCTGGTGGATGAACAGCTGGACACAAGCCAGCAATGTGAACTCGCAGCCCAGAAGGCTAACCGTACCCTGGGCTGCACGAAAAGAAGCGTGGCCAGCAGGCCAAGGGAGGTGATTCTCCCCCTCTATTCCACTCTCATGAGACCCCACCTGGAGTGCTGGGCCCAGCTCTGTGGTTCCCTGCACAAGACAGACATAGACCTGCTTGAATGAGTCCAGAGGAAGACCACGAAAACTATCAGAGGGCTGGAGTACCTCTGCTATGAAGACAGGCTGAGAGCGCTGGAGTTGTTCAGCCTGGAGAAAAGGTGGCTCTAAGAAGACCTGACTGAGGCCTTTCACTACTTAAAGGGGGCATATAAGAAAGACTGAGATACACAGTTTACCAAAGCCTGTAGCAACAGGACAACAGGCAATAGTTATAAACTGAAAGAGGGTAGGCTTAGATTGGACATAAGGAAGACATTTTTTGTGATGTGGGTGGTGAGACACTGGAACAGGCCACAGAAGTTGTGGATGCCCCATCTCTGGAAGTGTTCAAAGTTAGGTTGGATGGGACTTTGAGCAACCTGGTCTATTGAGAGATGTCAACTAGATGATCTTTGAAGGTCCCCTTCCGACCCAAACCATTCTATGATTCTATAATACTAATTTTTGACCATCCACTTACAGAAAATATTCGTCAAATAAGTATAATCAAAACATAGGAGTTTAATATGTCCCAAAGAATACCAGAACTGTATAACAACATCATGCAATTCAGTAGCGATCTCTCTTGGGACCAGACGAAGCTTACAATTCAAATTGCATCAATCTATATGATGCCAGAAAACTGATACCTGATACTTTATGTTCATCAAACAATGCTAAACAAAAACTAATACAGAGTCTGCATTAAATTGCAGACAAGTTGGATACCGAAAAATGAATTTTTGCTTCTCTACTACCATATATTCTCATGTCTGGCTGAACAAAAAATAAATTTACACAATCTTTTGTCTTACTGTGAAAGCAAAAGTCTAACTCTAAAGCCTTTCAGTACAATCAAGAACTGTTTAAATGTCAAGGTATCTAGAATTTTACAACTCTGTGTATGAGAGACAAATGAGTGATGAAGATACTTATTCATGTTTTCAGATCAATCAAATGGAAAAAGATGTAACCAGCACAGTTCTAAATGTGATAAGACAGAAGTATATGGCTTCTATATCTGTACCAAGTGAAAATGATAAAGTTATTTGCTTTTTCCTACTAGATGGAGTAAAAAAAATAAATAAATCAATGTTTATTTTAAAAGAACATGGATTTTTTTTAATATCATTAAAGCGCTCTGTATTTTTCTCTAGCCATGAGTGTAAAAATTAAAGTAACTGAAAAAGCATAAGATATAAATGACTCAAAGCACAAGTGTCATACTAGAAAGGGGTGTTATTCTGGTGTGTTTGTGTGGATAATCTTGAAGGTAGAGCTGAAGGAAAGGAAAGAGTTACAGTTACTGTCATACTGAGTACCTTCAATATGACTCTGTACCGTAACCAGTTTCTGACCATGGAATTCTTCTAACTTCCCATGATTCAGTTTTGACAGATACATTTTTAAGAAAAGTTTGCTAGCTATATACTCAACATCAACAGTGCAGCAAATAACTACTGTAACTCTGCTGTAACTTTTGCAAAGTAAGTTTTCTTTCTAAATTTCATTTAGAAAATAAAATTAATGTTATTTCTAAAAGACATCCTGGAATTCTATTGTAATGCACAGAGGCAATCAGCTATTGTTATGAGATAATATGAAATTACACTTTTTGTAATTCTTCCTGCAACTTCTGTAATAACGCTTCCTACTTTTTTTCTTTGAAAATGTAAAGTTAGCAAAAAAAATCTTCCTCTAATAAATACGCTAACAACATTATCTGCTTTTCAAGAGTGACAGTCCCAAATTACTAAATTAATTATTTTAATTGGTATTTTGAATATTAGGAAATAGGGGCATAAAAGAGGAACTAAAAAAAAAAAAACACCAAAACAAAACATTGAAAACCTGAGATCAGAGAAGGTACAGAACACAAAGGAAAAACTGGAAGAAAAGAAAAAGTTTACTAAAGAAATAATTAAATACTGGTCCAGAGTAAACTAGTTAAAAATGTCAAGACTTATTATGTAATGTAATGACTACTATGTTAATCAAATATCTTTACAAAAGAAGATAAATACATCCTCTGCAAATGGACTATGCAAAATGCTCTCAAATTTTTTTCAGGAGCCTATTATTACCTAGTTACAACAAAAAATAACAAATTAATACCTTTCAATTGAAATATCCCACTAAAATAGTAATCAGAATAAATTACCTGAAACCACAAGTTATGAGATGAAGCCATAGAAAATAGGAAGACAAAATACTAATCCTGCAAAAAGCAACTAATATAAGAAATCATTTAGCACTGATTTCTTTCAGAAGATTTTTAATTTAAAAAAAAAGTGTTCCAAAGGCTAATAGTAGAGTATTAACCTTTTTTTTATTAGTTTTATTTATTAGCTGAAAAGGCAAGTGTGTTTTGCAGATAACAAGCTAACTGGAACAGAACAGGAATCAGAGAGGATACCTTTTGGTGATAATAGTTTGAAAATATAGATATGACTAATGGCATGTCACATGAAGTAGTGGTAGGACTCATCTTGTTCACTTTATACTATACATCAATGAACTGGAAGAAGAATAAGCACTAATGTGATCAAATACAGATAATTCAAAACTGCAGGGGGCAATAAAATTCTAAATGACATGGATGGACTAGAAGCATAGAGATAAATAACTACGCAGTCAAATGAAGATAAATTAATGAGGCTGGGAACAAAATTAATCAAGTTAATTTCAATTAATGAATTTTGTAAAAGTTACTGAAACTTTTCTATAACATCAGTTTGACAAACAGTTTTAAAGGACATAACAGATTGCTGTTACCAACTAATATATTTATGAACCATAAATAAAAGATAATTACGATATTTAATCAGGTTTAATATACATCTAGAACATATAAACAACTAGTAAAAAAAACATTGTACAAGACTACTTGAAAACACAAGTCTAACAAATTTAATAGAATTAAACTTAAATTGGAAACTAGATAGACATAGCAGTACTATCCCTCTTAAATAAGTAAACAGTGATCTGTTGCAGGAAAGAGAAATTTCGCCTCGGAGATAGTCTCCCTATGCTGCTTAGTTTAAGTCTCATCTAATGCCCTCGCCTTAAAGCAACCAGTTGTTTGCAAAAGATTCTGCAAGCACAGAGCCCATCTTCATTCAGTAACACAAGGTCCATTACAAGGAAAGACAAGGCCTGAAATGAAGTAAATCTACATCAAATTGACTGCAAGTCAAGCATAAGCACAGGCTGATTGCACAAAACAACTGGTGTAAATTATTCTCTCTGAATAACCTGGCGTGCAGAAGTAGGAGCGGGAGGCTGCGTAGACACGCAAGCCCTACAGTCTATCCTAGAGTTGTCTATGAAACACAGCTGCACTGCTGCTTCCAGTCCTACCCTGTCTCCTAAATCTGGACCCAGTACACCTCAGCTGGATCTAACTGACGGGAGTCGTCAGTCCTCCAGTCCCTCTCCAATCAAAACTCCTTCTAATAACAGGCTCCTTCCACCAGCCCACATTTCTTGCCCTAACATGGTTCAGCTTGTTTAGCAGCTTTCATTTTGTAACTTTATGAGATTATCTCCTCATTCTTTGCTTTATATTACTAATTGAAGGGCTCTTGAATACCTCTCTCCTGCAGCACAAATCATATACCTAGAAGTAATATTTCTATAGGAACCGGTTTTTTGGATTTTTTCATATAGCTAACTACTCTTGACATCCAATTCACATTATACTTTTCCCATTTATATTAGAGGTAATAACAGCATAGCAATAGCCAAATGGAAATAAGGCATATTATTTGCATCTGTTTATCATGCAAACAACAAAAATAGCTGCAGGACAGAAGTAAAGTGTGTTAGGAGCGCTTAAGGGAAGACTCAGAACAACTACAAGGGAGATTATAAATTGCAAGAGTTTATTAGTTCAGCTCTACAAGACGTTAAAAAAAAAGAGTTAAGGGCACTTTTCAGCCATGGAAATAGGCTCTTTGTTCATAAATAAGAGTTCAGTAAGCTAAAAAAATTAATTCTTTTATATTCTGAGAATTCGGGGCAGTGGTTCTTCTTTTCCTAGTTTGTGTTCTCAGATTGTGCCTTGCTCTAATAACTATTTGTATATGCAAGTGTCTGCTGAATAAAACCATACACAGAAACTTTGAGAATGGTTCTGTCATATATTTATGTAATATTTCCTAGTGGATTTGTATCTCAATTGCAGGCTATACCTAGTACACTATTTTGCTCAGTGTATAATTTGATGGGGTTGATAGAACCTGCCTATCTCCACAACTTTCCAATATTAAAGCAATGGACCAAACCCAACTCCAAAATCTACTAGTGGGCTTCAACGGCTAAAACAATCTTCACTTCCAAATTTATATGCATAACCCACCTTTTTGAAAGTTTTCCTGTAAAAAAAAACCAGACTCTCACAACCTTTAGTTGCCATACAAGACTAACATCGCCATTTTACACTGTCTTTATAGTATAATCATTATTCTAGTGTGACTGACAGGATTTCAAGGTCATTTGTATTATTTTGCATTCTTAGTCTATGTTGATTTCTCAAGTGATAGGAGAAAAAAGTCTTGAGTTGAAAATGTGCATGACATTGTTTCAGTTCCACAGATTAACTTATTTTTATATTGCTTTGAAAGGACTTGTCACAATCTCTTTCAACAATATGCAAAACTATATTAAGAAAACAAAGTCAACAGAAATACTTTACTTCTGCTGCTACTACTTCCAGGCAAAACCAACACTACTACACACAAAAATGAACAGAAATCTTTGCTAAAATGTCTCCAAGACAACTACCCACTAATTCAATTCATCATGACAAACAAAACCCAACTATCTGTGGATCTAACACAAAACAAAGCCCCACACAAACCACAACATCACACTCACACAAAGAGAATGAGACAGCTGCAATAGAGTAGCTACCTGCCACTTCATTACTACAAATCTTTTCTTGGAGCCTGTTAACTAGTGCTACCTTAGTCCATTTTTAGTATTACTTTAAAGAAAAAAAAAAAAAAGCAGCAACCCCCCCAAAAACACAACAACAAAAAAATCCCACCACATACAACCCACAACAGTTTTCCCAGGCTACTTCTCTCATTAAATCAAGATTTTTAATTATAGCCTTCATTGTAACATGAAGCTAAACCAAACAACTCCCAAAAATGCATACACACATGCACACACCACATTCTGATGAACTGTACATATGGTCATATGTATGTTTCTGTACGGATATATGCATACACACACTTTCCCTGATATGTACATATAACGTAGTCCGAGCACTACCTTCACATATGATCTACTCTTAATAGCTTCATGATCATCAAGAGTTGGTGTGTCGTAAATAAAGAGTTAATTTCTTTCACTAAGAAAAAGCATTAATTACTTATACATTATTAGGAGATGCTACCTAATATATCCCAGATACAAAATGATACAAATATTTTGAATTAAAAAAAAAAAACCCACACAAAAAAAAAAAATCAATCTAATTCACACAACTTCAAATTCGGTACTCATTACAGTTCGTAGAGCAAGAGAAAGAATAAGTTTCTTATGAACAGACATAGAAAAAGCATTATTTAGTGGTATCTACAAGAAATAATGTTGAGAGCTTATTAGATAGAAAAGCAACATAGTCGAATTTTGTATTCCTCTGTATTTTTCCTGTGTGAGATTTAGAAAGTCCAATAGGGAAAAAACAAACCCAGTTTGTTTAAACAACATTGACTAAACTCTCACCACAGTCAGGGTGACTGCAGTCCTAATAAGAGTGGAAATTTTCTTTCACTCCCTTCCAAAATACCTTACTTGAATCCCCAAGTTTGATTTACTGGGAAAGTACTGCCATCTAATTAGACATCAAAAGTGAAATAGAGAGGTTTAAATTAAACTTTATTTTCCCTCTGACTTTGTAATCTTATGTAACAAAGATTTCTACCATTACAACATTCTTAGAAGTTATATGAGTTTTCATGTCAGTCACAACCACATAGCT
Source organism: Stercorarius parasiticus (assembly GCA_013396915.1). Classification (NCBI taxonomy): domain Eukaryota; kingdom Metazoa; phylum Chordata; class Aves; order Charadriiformes; family Stercorariidae; genus Stercorarius; species Stercorarius parasiticus. The sequence goes on along the minus strand of VWZL01005000.1, from coordinate 90,093 downwards.
CATAACATCTGTTAGACCAAAGTGAGAAAAGGTGATATTTGATTATTATTTTCAAGCTTATATAAAATATGTAATTAGTTTTAACGCCTCAGAGTTTATTCACAGTTGCATTTTATAAGAACATCCTATAACTCACTGAAGCATTAAGTCTAATCTAGCCAGTATTGTTTCCATAGTTCTATTTTGCTAGCATCAACCTCACAATAAGACACAACACAGAAAGGAAAAAAAAAAAGCTACAACTGCAGCCATATTATATCGAAGAAGTCTCGTGACAACTACAGGGAGGGAAAGCGTCAACTTAAGAACTGCAAACATGCAGTTTCTACTTTCTTCCGTAAGAGTTTCTTGTAGATATCTTCCAGAATGGTCTAACTCAAAGTCCTTTTGTTTTTTAATTCTTTTGACACAAGATCCTACTTTTAAGTGACCAGCCAAGTTCTCCAAATGCAGTGTACTATTTCTACTTGCTACAGATTTTCACTTGGGATATAAAGCCATTTGATTCTGTGATACCCCACCAGCACTTGTATTTACTATTCAGCAGTTAAAATCCAGCACACAAAGGGAACAGTCAAGTTATCTGACAATACATTTGTTTCCACATTAACATGTTGTCAGCGTTCACAGATGAGACACAGAACTACTGTATCAGTCCGTGAACATGAAGAATGCTCACTGAGCAGACAAGCAGTAATACTTCCACGGCTCATCATTTTTCATATTCATAACTCTAAGCGTGAGAATCATTCTTATACTGCATACTGTTCCACTATGAGGCATTAACGCTAAACACAGCTAATTATACTTTGTTTTTTCTCCAGAGATTAGTCCAGTAGGAAGAAATAATGTGAGAAAAGAAAAGAGCAGGAAGCCATCTAATACCCTACGTATGCAAATTGCATATTACAAGCACGAATACTACAAACATTCAATTATATTCTCTTTCTTTCACAAGATCAATTCTAAATGTTGAAAGGATTAGATCCTAACCGAACTATCAGGCAGAACAGTACATCAAACAGGAAAATTTTATATTTGAAGAGTAATTTAGATGTAATTCACAGATCCTATAAGAAATACTCACCAAGATCTGTGTTGGGGCCAGCAAGTAGCTGCTTAAATTTGTCTAACCGGGATGCTTCTCTTTCAGTCAATGCAGGAGTAACTGAGGTATTATAGTCTGTCATTCCACTCACCAAGGGAGGTGTGGAAGTTTGTGGAAGGGACTGTGATCTCTGTATGGAAGAATTTTCACTAGCATTATCTGAAGGGAAAAACAAGCATTAACAGTTAGTCTCAGCTAGCAAGAAGGTTACTAATAACTTTTAATTTGTAAATTTGAAATAGAATTACATTTTGGAGAAATGCAAGTTCAAGTATAGCACAAGTTTGGACTTCAAATGACTTGGATTTAGCAAGATGAGCATTCCTTTTTCAAGTAATGTTCCACAATTAACACACATCAACTAGAGATCATCCTAACAGCTAGGCTAATTGATTTCTAAAATCTCTGTGCTACGGAAGGCTCTTTCCATCCCCCTTATTCCTCTCACCATTTTAACAAACAAACAAAAAAAAGGCTATGAAATCATTGCAATTAGTTAAACTTTATACATAAAACACAGACCAGATCACATGCGGATGAGCCTTCCAGTTCACATGCATGGTCTTCTCCAGTTTTTTAATACACTTTATACAGTAGCATTTTAATAACAATTTTTCACAATAGTATACAAATACTATTAATTGCATACACCTTGGTGCAGCTAGCCATTAAAATACATTCAATTAATGCAACTTCCTTCCGAAACTGAGGATGTATTAAGGCCGAAAACAAAAAAAGTTTAATTATTCTTCCCTCACTCATGTATTTCCCACACACATGCTTCACAGGTTAGCATGGCATGCAGTATCTCCCTCAAATAAATCAATATTGATTAATAACGTTTTCCTGTGGTATGAAGAAAAGGTTGCGAAGGGGTCAATGTTCTAAAAGGCAAATATTATAGCACTCCTCATTTGATTTTCAACACCTTTTTCATTTTTTAAGCATACCTGATGAACTCGATGTATGACCTTCACTGACTGATTTAACAAGTCTATTATCACCACATGAAACTGAAGTCAGCTCTGCAGATTCTACTTGTTTTTCTTCCTGTAGGTGTTCTTCCTGAAATTTATGCTGTTCTTGTAGCTTGCTGTGATTCTGAATTACTTTGTGAGCTGTTTCCATGACCACTTCTGTATTTAAGTTTTCAGCAGCTATTGCTAAGAGTTCATCATCATCATCTCCAAGATCCCAAGCATCACTTGTGTTACTTTCAAATTCTTGGAAGGTGCTGACTTTCTTTAGTTTCACTGGAGTTGTAGGTGGCTTTGAACCTGGTTTTATCAAGCTGTTCAAAAACAAATAAACAATATTCAGAGAACTAATAATGGAGTAAGCAAAACACTATGGACAGGGTCAAAAAACAAAAGTCCATGCTTGACATTATATAGGTAGCAAATATGACAACATACAGCTGGGCAGGTAAAGACTGACTCTTCTTGGCATTGAATNCCCCCCCCAAAAAAAGACCAACCCCGAAGTCAAATAAAACAAATACTACTGGAATAGTTTATAAGGTGGACAGGACACATTGCACTTCTCTTGCTCCATGAACCTCTATAGAGATTTCAGGCCTTTCAATGCAATTGCTGCATAACAACACACGAGCAGTAATCAACTCATCAGGTCTATTAAGTCATCATAAGCAATCACGTAATACAATCGCTGTCGTAAACAAACCAAGTCTCACCTTGAAATGCTTTAGATCTACCATTCTTCCTCAATCAGGCACTCCAGCATGAACTTGCTGGAAAACTTTGCTCTTCTCATAGGCAGGATACTTCCTCTAGTTCCTAATCTAAGTGTACCCTGATCAGTTCCTAACCTTTTGTCCCTCTACCAACGTGCAGTGTAAGAGAGATGAACCAAGTATCCCTCCCTAGCCTGGCACTTGTTCTTACTTACAGTAATGCAGAGCAATCATTCCTCCTTTCAGATTTCAGCTAAATAAGGCATTGAGAGAATTTACCAGACTGCTCACAAAAAAAAAAAGTTAGTGCAATTAACTTAACTGCCCTTTCTAACCATCCCTATCTTTCCACCTGTGCTAGTTTAACTTTTTTTCTGTTACGACAAGGCAGCCAGAATTGGAAATCGGAAAAAGTTCTCACACAGCCTTCATACAACGTCAGTAATGTTTCTGTTACGCGTTACAGGGAATACCTTTCCTAACAGGTGACACAACACTAACACTTCCACACAACTTGTCATTATTGCCTATGACAGTACAGTCTTTCTTCTCTTCTGTCATTATTTCAAGCAATAAGCTTCAGTTTTTGTTACTGGGTCTCTCTGTAACTCCATATTTTGAACCAATTCATCTCATTCCTTTTTCTTCAGTCCTCAAGGTCACACATTTCAACCGCTTTCAACTCCATATCATCTGAGAATTAACTACCATGTGCTTGCTTCTTGTGCCATTTTAAACTAGTCCTTGAAAAAAATCCACTAGAAGTATGACCTCCTTCCAAGCTAATACTTTTCCTTCTAAGATTATGTCCCTATTTGTCCCTACCGCTTTGGGCCATTCGTTTCATTGGTCACACAATTTTCCCAAAGTTCTCACATACACCAATGTTTTAACAGCAATGCTGGTTTCAAAGCAGCTGTGAAATCCACCAACAATCCAGAAACAGCTTTGTCCTTGACAAACCTTAAAACATCTTAAAACTGTCTTGCAAAAAAACAAACCATAAAGCACAACATAAAAAGCAGGAGCTGCCAGAATGCAGCATTTTGCTAAAAACCTCAGCCATAAGGAGATGAAAATCATTCAGTCACATTAGTTGTGGGTTATCAGCATGAAATTTATTTGGTTACTAATGATGTTTAACATAATGTTGCCACTGTTGTGTACATTGTGTTCTAATATCCAATAATCATGATGTAAGGCAACAAACTCTTAAATCACTGTAAAATCTATTCTACCTGCTGTCTTCTCACTCACAAGCAAAATGCCCACCTTTGCCTCAAAATGATCTACACCACAACCTGACTCTTTTCTCTTACAGACAGACAAATAAAGGCAGTCCATCAACAGAAAGATACAGGCAAGAAAGGCGCTTACACCTAAGTTGTAAACTTTATCTGCTAAATTAAGATTAGTATTTACCATATGATTTCCAATTTATAAGGCACTGCAAACAGATACGAAAAGTTGGCAATCTATGTTTGTTAACTGAACAGCTGATTCATTACTCCCAATATGGTAAGCATCAGGAAGTCACAAAAGAGAAGTTAGAACAGAGAAGTCAAGATTATGAAAAAAATTGAGAATGGAAGATTAACAATAAGCTTTATAGCCATCCAGGAAGAAAAAGAGGAGAGAAGGCAGAGGAAGTCCAAATTACCTGGAATATTTAAATATTGGGTTAACTTACGTTCCATGCAATAATGGATCAAAAGGCGGATGCTGAGCTCCATACACATGTTGAATACTAAAGGAAAAGAAAGAAAGAAAGTTATCACAAAAATAATAAAATACTTGTGGGGTTTCTGTGTATTAAATAAATAGTCAATAATAAACAGAACTGAAACGTTACAACAGTTTTCTGTTTCAAAGAATCCTGCATACCACTAAAAATAATGGAGCTCAAATTGAAGCGTATACTAAAAAGTAACTGAATAAGAGTCATAGATTTGCCAAACAGAAGCAATTTTAGAGGCCTAGGCTAACTTAGGCATTATTTTTCTGAGAAGGAATTAAAACAAGAAAAAAGTTAACTCCACAATAAGAATCTACACTGCTCTTAAATTCTTTCTCTTTTCTGATTTATCATTTCTTCATTTACCTCCTGCAAAAAAATAAAAATTCTCAAAGAAAAACGTGCAAAGACTGAATCTTCTACGTACCCTTGTCACTCAAAAACCAACCAGTCAACTCTTAACACTAAAGTACAAGGCTGATAAAGAAAAATGCAAAAGATGGCATGTTAGAGAATAAAACCCATGGGAGTATTAAAAACAAATGCTTTGAAATAAATACGCTTCCAAGGACAGATTTATTCACTACAATCTCTAACATTACAAAACAGCATGTTACTGTGTGACTGATAAAACTCTCTACAAACTAAAAGTTTGTTTCCTTCCAGTTTTCAGCTATAAAATTATTGTATAGGTAAAAAGAACTCCAAAGAAAACACATCAAGATTTACTTGTGGCTTCATAATGGAAATTGTTACTACAAAAATCTGATTGCAAGAGGAGCAAATCATATGCAACATTAATATCTACCTAAACCTGTACTAAAACCACATAAAAGACAACAAACATGCCCTCCTGACAAATCAAAACCAATCTCCAGACCATAAATACAAATAAGTCTGACCTTAGAAAACCTGAGCTAGAACCAAGCCAAAAAGACTGCAGACATAGCAAATTTTAAGAGAGGCTTAGAGTTATACTACAGGGGTAGTAACAACAGGGGCAGTAATAACAGTAGTGAAATTAGCCCTAGAGATGACTCGGGGTGGCTCCATCAATTTTTATGCAATTCTATACAAATCAAAAAGTCAGCCAACCACCAGTCATTCCACACAACTGTACACCATACACTCCATGGTCAAGTCTCTGCACTCTCCTGCTCTACGCTCCTGGGAGTGTCAGGTGTCACTTTCCATTTTGGCATACAAACCCAATCTGCACTCTATGAATGACCATGATGGGAATTCACCCAAATATAAAGCTACAACAACCCTCTCCACACTATTAGAGGAAAAAAGAAATATCAAAAGCACACTCTCACAGTGTCCTCAGTTTTCCACACATCTGCAGTTGCCTGCAAATTAATTAACTGCAACCATTCATAGACACCGTGTAATCGAGGAGCGTCAAAAGTGGTTTTACCCCCAAAGGACTCAGCAAAGTTACGAAATAAATTCAGAGGGAGACAAGCACAGTTGGACCGAAAGAGTTAGTTTATAGCTAGAAAAACAAAACCACTACCCATTAGTGCTTATGGGCAACTGAGAATGGAATAAGTTTAATGGTGAGTAGGATGATTTTGCTGAATTCAGGTAAATGGTATGAAATACAGAGTTACTGTTCTCTGAGAACCAAGAATATGCATCACTCTTACAAAAAGAACATAAGAAACTGAATTGCTCGACTGTGAGAGCATTTCAGGGATAAGAGCAGAGAATGTTATTGTTAAATAAACATCTGAATATGTGTTCCCAGCCTGATGTAATGGTCTAAAAAGTTAATGTGACTTTGGGGATGTACTTTTGAATGGGATAATATGTTTGTAGCTCTCGGCAATGATATGTTGGCTGGGCCTGCTGTTTGTGCTTCAGGAAGACAGTTGAGAAGTTTATTATATTTTGAAATATCAAACAGAAACTAAAATATGGCTATCTGCCTATAAAGTGCAGTTTCCTGCATGGTATTTCAGAATATCATACCTTGTATCAAGTCACAAAACTTCATGATCTGTATCATTGAAAGCTGGAGAGAGACTTTTTACAAGAGCATGTAATGATAGGATGAGGGGAAATGGCTTCAAACTGGAAGAGGATAGATTTATATTAGACATCAGGAATAAACTTTTCACTATGAGCGTGGTGAGATATAGGAACAGGTTACCCAGAGAAGTGATTGAGGCCCCATCTCTGAGGTGTTCAAGGGCAGGTTGGATGTGGCTTTGAACAACCTGCTGTAGTGGGAGGTGTCCTCACCCATGGCAGGGGGTTGGAACTTCATGATCTTTAAGGTCCCTTCCAACTCTAACCATTCTATGATTCTACAGTTGCCAAAAGCTACAAATACATTCTCCCATTCACGATCTTCCAGGGAACACATTCCCAAAACCACATTAATTCTTTTGATCATGACACCAGGCTAGGAATGCACGTTCAGATAATTACTTAACAACTTTCCTGATACAAGTTATAACTAATGCTTACGGAGCCCACCAGCGATCATCGATCAGGTAAGCTGAGGCACCCAACACCAAAACGCTCCGGGCACTGAGCTGAGGAAAGCAAACCGAGGGAGGGACGGAGAGGACCTGCACCAACCTCCCATCTACCAAGAGCGAACGAACGACCGGACACGTTCCCTACAGAGGGCCCTGGACCACCGAGGGCCCGTTGGACTCGGGGGCCGAGGAACACGGCGCCCGGGCATCCCGCGGGCCCCGACCTTCCTGCCGCCCTGCTCACCTGCCCGGCACCTTCGCGCCGCTCCGCTTCCAGAACTGCTTCCTACCCCCGTCGCTCGCCATGGCGGCCGTCACCTCATCCCCCTCCCCGCGGACCCGACCCCACTCCCTCAGGCTTCACTCCCCCCAGTTCCCTTCCACAGGAAAGGGACTGAGCGCCGCCATCTTGGGACCGGGAAACAACCCCGCTCCTCATTCGCCTCCCGAGGCGGCCCGGAGGTTTCAGCCAACCAGAAGTGAGAGTGCTGCCGGGTGGGTCAGGTTGGGCCAATGGCAGCGAGGGAGCGGTGGGTGGGGAAGGGCCCCGGGGCAGAGCCTGTCGCGGTGGCGGCTCGGGCCGTCCGTCGCGTCCCGTCCCGTCCCGTCATGGCGGCGGAGGGTGCGTCTAGCCTCGCTGGTCGGGAGGCGGCGGGGAAGTGGTTGGCAGCGGTTGGCAGCGGTGGTGCCCGGCGGGCCGGCGCCGGGAGCCTCGTCCGGGCCCTATCGCTGCTGTGTAAACCCAGGCGGAGGCCGCCGGCGCCAGGGAGCCTCTCCCTTCCCTTCCTTTCCCTGGCTTTGTGCGGTGTATAAGGTGCCAGCCGGTAATGGTACAGAGACCCGCTTTTGGTTCCTGTCTGTGATACACTGAAGTGTTTGTGTAAAGTCAGGTTTTACTTCATGGTACTTCGGGTGTGATGTTTTCAGGCTTTGATCCTTTTTTATTTAACCATAAAGAGTAATTCAGAGCACTCTTCAGGAAGAAATGCAAAAGTTGCTGTGTCAATGGAAGGAGATACTAGTGGAAGATTAGAGGACAAATCAAATTAGATCTAACCGGTTTTTATAACACAAACCATCAGATTTTTTACATTCCCCCCCCCCAGTTATTTACAACTATTTATCCAGTTACCTGGGGGAGAAAGGAGGGGATGACTTCAATCTTTCTCAGCTTTGAAGTTCTAAAGATTGGACTCATCCAGTCATTGTATCCACTTCATTTGTTTGCTGTGAGATAATACAAGATGGAGAGTATACGTATCTGTAGAGTTCTCAGCAATTCTTATCCAAGGATACATAACTTCTGCAAACAAAATAGGCATGGTTTTATGTTACTCATTGGAGTATGGCTCCTGAGAGAACAGTGCTGACTTACTGAGGTTTTTTCTGCATCCTAATGCAAGACTAATTTAATACGTCAAAGATTGTTCAAGGAACATTCTGCCATAATTAACTCAAAAACTGGCATGTAGTACAAGACCTGACCTGCAATGCAACATTTGTTCTTTAGTATTTGTTAAGAATAAAAAACAATGACGTTTTCTGCTTGTTTGGGGATTTACTTTAGCAGTTACCTTCTAAGAACTGACAAAATTAAAATGTCACAGCCCTCAAGTGAAAGCTGCATGTCCCAGTAATTTCAATGCTACTTATAGATAAATATGCTATGGCTAGTGTCCTCTTGTCTACTTGCGTCCTTTAAATAGGATCCCTTTTACAGATTCTGGACCTGTAAGCTTTTTGTAATGCATCATGACCTTAAGTATTAGCAGCTTTAATAGAATACACAAGAAACATAATGCAATATAAGCTATGTCTGTTAGCTAAAGAAAATGAAACCTGCAAGGTCACAAGTGGAACTTTGCTTGGTCTTAGCTAGATACATTTAAATTAGACTTGTTGCTGTTAGAATACAAAAATGAGGTACTTTTCCGTTGTGACAGTCAAAAAAGTGATAAATACATAAAAGATACATTCTATTGTTAGCATTAATACAGATGTTGAAACTATATATATGTTCTTTTTATTTGTTCATTGTTGCTCTTTGTCAAAGGGAAACTTAATTAGCTTCAGCCTAGATAGCCTAAGCCATCTGTCATCCCTGTAAAAGTTGACCTGAATCCTGAACACCATTTAACTTTTGTGTCAGTATGGTGCAGCCATGTGGAACTTCTGGTTCATTTTAGAGGTGGAGGTTTTATTGAATTACGTAATAAAGTCAGTACAAAGTTAACTGTATTATTTAGTTTTCATTATATTCAGTATATTTCACGTGTTTAAGTTTTTTGTGTGGTGCAGAATTTTATACTGGAAACAAATAACTGTTGCATAGATTTTTTCACATAAATAAGTCTGACCTGCAAACAGCGCTACATTTGTATCAAGAAGAACTGTAAGTACACAGAAAATCTCAGTCAGTGCTACTGTGGAGAACTGCTGCTAGTTTAGATCCTTGGACGGAAATCATCCGGAGCTGCACTGGACCCTCTTTGTTGTTGACTTTCAAGAAGGCAAGGACATTATTTTCATTCCCTTTCCATTCACTTTTATATTTTTTCCTTATTCTGTATTTTATTTTATGCCTGACACAAACCTGTGTCGACAGGGTTCTGAAGGTGGAAGGGATTTGGAAGGAGTAACCTTTCAAGACCCCATCAGGTAATTTAGGTACAATTATTCATGCCAATTACTTAAGGTGATCTGACCACAAAGACTGTGTCCTTGAAAAGCACTTATAAACCAGTATGAATAGACTATCGTAAAAAGGTAAGTTCCCAGCTATACAGTACTTGGGAGGAGAAGGTGTTCTGAACATGTATTTTAGCAGTGTTCCTATTTAAATTTTTTGGTTACAGAAATGTAGCATGGGCAGCTGAGGGCGTACACAGATTCAGCTGTCAACCTCTTTGTTGTGTTTGAGAAGGAGAACTGCCAGTGTTCAGGTGCTGTCATTCAAGGAGTAGAACAACTCTGCAGTCACTACTGGGACTCGCCTGCTGCAGCTGATTAGCATAATCTTCAAACACTCCCAAGAATCTAAATAAGCACTTGGGAAGTTGGTTAATGTTGAGTTGTGCTTAACTATAGTTATGCTGCTTCAAACATCCAAACTAGCTTTTTCAAAGTCTGTGCAGCTATAGTAACTAAGTTCTGCTCTGCTGGGATTGCAGTATAAGCTTGCAGTAATATTTCAGTTACTACTTGCATGGTAATTTTCATTACTTCGGAGCAAGAAGAAATATTGAAATACTGCAGTATTTGTTTTGTTTCATGCGAAGTTGTATGCAAGAATTGATAGTTAGGAAGAGGTTTGTTGCCAGCATGGGCAAATAATGTGCCGGACTAACGAGAGGTTTGTGGGCTGTGGGCTTTTCTTTTTTCCTTTTTTTCTCTGCTTTCATTGTTCTTGGGCATTTTTCAGAATTGAGTCACTGCATACAGTTGGTAAATGTTATTGAGGATGCTCAGGAAGTTTCTGTATGTTCTGAAATGTAGAAATGTAGCCATGTTCTTGGCTGACCAAAATTAGGAGTGTTGTAGCATGCACTAGCAATATTTTGAACAAAGCAGATACTGAGATGTTTATTTAGTGTGGTAGCTGGTATGCATGTGTTCCAGCAGACATTCAGTTATACTGCATTGTTTTTCAGCACATCTGTTCTAGAGAGCTTCTGCTAATATAGCTGTGCTGGTACAGTTATTCAGGTAGACTTTTCTGTGGAGGTGCGGTGTATTTTGGAAAAAGAAGCTTTTCTGATGATGCATGGGGAAGTATAGATTGACTCTAAACAAAATTAACTAAGCTGACAACAGCACTCGCCTGCTACGTCAGGAGGGTTTGCCGATAAAGTTGTGCGAGCTAGGGAGTGTGCTTTTTCATGCTTATCCTTACATCGCTGTGTCAGCAACGCACTGTAATGTAGATGAAACTGCAAGGTGTGGTTTAAACTGACTTATTCTACAAGCTAACAAGACTATGGTCCTCTATGTTTTTGTTTGCTTTAATCAATAAGGAAAAAAAATAATTCAAATGAGCTGCTTCTATGTTGAAGCATTAGTTTCTACACATGTGTTTACTGCTTTAACAAAGTGGTGGAAGTGCTTCTGCATGTAGCACACAGGGCTTTCTATGGTGGCTGGTCACTGTTTCTGTTTGGTCCATGCACATGCTTTTCTACTGAGCCATTGTATCCATCTACTTTATTGTAAATATCACAGAAGAAGCAGTTCTTTAAAATAAAATGGGGCAAAGGGAGTAAAGTTGCCAAGCAAGCTAACTCAAAACCAGCATTCTGCACAAAAAGAAAAGGATGGTAGAAACAGAGCAAGCCACTTATACTGGAGAAGACAGCAATCCCAGAGGGTATGGTTCTTGCTGACAAAAAAAATACGAGGCAAGGTAAGATAAATGGGGGAAGTAGCCATGTAGAACCATGGAAGAAAGAACAGAGGCATGTTAAAGAGGGATAGCCAATAGCTAGATGCACAGAGGTTAAACATGGTCCAGCAAATCACATAGTCACAACAGCTCTTCAGTGCAGTGCAATTTTTCTCCAGAAAACTGGAGAGGAAAAAAGGGGGAAGGAATCAACATGAAAGAGTAATGGCCAGGAGGAGTCATCATTGCAGACTGACAGTCATCATAGCATTTTGTAACCTTTCCTCTGTAAGTGGCCTCCTCTATTGCAGATGACTTGAACAAGATTTTGAAAATAAGAGCAAACTTGCCAAGAACGCTTAATGCTGGTAGTGCACATGTATGGAATTGTGCACACTTGCACTTTGTATTCAGTAACAGTGAAAGAAGACTGTGAAACAGAAAAGAGCATAAATTAATATGTGCTGTCTCTAGGCAAATGCCTTTGTTTCTTGTTCCTCCTTCTGGAAGAGTGATCGATGTGGGTAGTTTTCAAAAGCTATCATTCACCAAAATATTAGTAACAGTGCTCACATTTATATTTCATGCATTTTTAGGTGAAGGTTTTTAGTTTTATTTTTATCCTTGTCACAGCCTCAACTGATAGTCTGACTCTGTCTGTTGGGCGTAGCCTGGAATAGCACTGTGTGTCAAAGGAGTGCTTGCTCACCAGGAGTTCAGTGGATGAAACTGCTCTTTCCTGAAGTCTGATGCAATATGCACTTGAGGCATAAATAACTTGGAGGAGGAAGGACGCTTTGTAAGTGGAAGTCTTGGGTCAAAGACAGGGAAGCTGCCAAAAGCAACAGGTCCTCTTTTCTCGTGCCTTGGAATTCCACCTTATGCCTCCAGTAGATATAACCAAGGCTTAACATAGCATTGCGACATGAGAAAACTTCAAAGGCAGAGACACAAATCAATGCATATTTGGCTCTGAGCCATGATAGTTCTCCTCTGTTCATTGCAGATAGAAATTTCTTTTCTTTAAATTATACAATTCAAATCAGTTTCTAAACTTCACATTTAACTTGCTATCTGAAAAAGGTGCAGAGAAAACTCATTGCAGCATTAGTTGATTTTTTCCTGGGGCTAAAAGATCTTCCCCAGTTACTGGGAGAGCTTGGGATACCCAATTTCTCTAAAGTCAGTAAGAGTAGACAAATTCCTTGGAACAGACACAGAACCACTTCTTTTTCCAAAGTCATAACAAATAGCAAAACTGTTGACTCTTGCTTTAATCTAAAAACTGGACACGAAATACAACAATGTAAAAGATGGGTGTCTGGAGCTTTGCTTCTGAATCTCCAACTTGTGGGGGTTTTTTGTGTTTTTTTTTTTTTAAAGTGTCATCCATAATTAACTGGAATACAAAACCAGATGAGGGTGAGTAGGGCTCTCAGGTCCCTTAGGTTTCTTTTTAGAACTGACATACTAATCTTGCTAAGTGGCCTCACTTTTTTTTTTTTCTTCTTTTCAAAGTTTGTATTACTGAATTTTTCAGAGAAAGTACCTGAAACGAAGCATCTTGTAACTCTGAGAAGGAACTGAACAGCAGATTTAGGTGCTTTGATTCAACATCGTGGTTTTGTTCATTTTGGTCCTAATGGAGAACTTCGTCTCTAATCTCAGGAAATGTAACAGACACAGGGAGAAGTATTTCTCAGGATTATTTACTTTTTGGTTATCCTAATGCTCCTGTGACTGCTGATACTGACCTGCTCTGACCTGTGGTTTATAACAACCTCTGATTAATTCGTATGTAGATATTTGAGCCTTCTTCAGTGTTGGAAACCTCCAGACCTATAAAAGTCTGTAAAAGACATGTTCCCTTTAGTTCATTCCCTGGCCAGTCTGTGTTTGATCCGTTGTTCTAAACAAAGTTTCTCAGAAGATGTATTCAGCATGGAGATATTGCATGTGGCATGCCACTGGCATTGATCGTGTCCTTGGCTCCTTCCATTTTTTGGTCAAAGAAACTATTTAGAAGTGAATCTTTAACTCCTCCCATATATGTTAGAAGAATGGAGACACGATACTACACAGCAATTTTGATGGATTATCTTCAGCAGATATTTTCAGGTGTTAGAAAGCATCAAGCTGTGTGTTAATCGGCATCTACAGTTTATCTTCAGAGCATACATTTTTTTCTCTGACAGTCTTCATGACTGACTGCTGCAGGGTTTGTTTGGGTTTGCTTTTTTTTGCTCTAGTCTTGTTTTTGACCATCCCATCCAGCTCCATCACCAGCGCTTTTTGAAATTCCTTTTGTGGTTTCTCCTTGGATCTCTATATCTAATTTAAGTCTACCAATGACTTCTCTTTTTATGCCTCAGAGTGCCTTTTTCATATAATTCATGTCTGTGTGAGGGGTTAGTTTTTCTTCATATTTCTTGGGGATTGCAAAGCCTTTACTGTGCTATTCAACCCCATTTATCTCTCAATTAATTTCTCTAATCCAAATATATATTAGAAGGTAATTAAGTTTCACTGTTTGCTTTTTAATCCATTTCTGAGTTTCTCTGCATAGCAGTTGAAATGTACACTTAAAGTGGAAACAGCCTTTTTTAGTGTTCCATGTATTTTCAGTATTGAAATCCTATTAATACAATTTCTGTAGAAAAGGGTTAGTGGTAGAGTGAGTTGAGGTAGTGTAAGGTGAATGACAAATACAGGACAGAATATAAATTCACAGTTGGCTTTGCAGTGTGTTGCACAGGTATCATTGCCAAAAATATCTACAGTATAATACATTATATTTCTTATTCAAGTCAAGTGAGTTGTATCAAAATAATTTTTCCTTTTTCTTAAAGAGGAATGAGATTCGCTACTTCAAAGATACATCTATATCATATCTCCTTAGCTGTTCTTTAGTACTTGAATTTTTATATTGCTGTTTCTGTGGTTTGTGTATGCTTTCATTTGAATGAGAGCAAATGTAAACAAGAGCGATGAGTATAATGAAGATATTGCAGTTGGAGTTCTAGTAACAGGATCCTTCCAGTATGACTTCTAGCAGAAAAGAGTTACTGAGTGCTGCTGCAGTAATGCTGTTGGCTGAGCCGCCCATTTCGCTGGTGAGACTGTTGGGAAGGCTTTTCGTTTAGCAACAGAGGGGCTGAGAGCTTGGTGAAAGAGACATAAGCAAAATTATGTTGCAAAGAAAATGAGAGCAACTCCAGATATTTGGGCAAAAAGATACGATAAAAATAACAAAGTATTTTATTATAGATTTGCTTAAAAGCATTGCTGCTCCTTATCCAAGAGCCATACTTGGCTCTTGTTGGTGATTTGGATTTACAAAGTACTCGGTAGCTGAAGATGAGAAATGTTTTCCCAAATTTAAGAATTTTGGTGGAATTGGAAAAAAAATCAAAACCTGCATAGTTTTATTCTTTTTAGACCTTGTTACTATTGAGAAAGGGGTAGGAATAGTACAGTTTTTCAGCTGGGAGGAATAAAGAGAAGTCAGACTAAAAGTGAGAATGAAGTATTTCACTATTCATATCACTTTCTTGTATAGCACAGCATGCAGCATCACGTTGTAAAGTAATAAAAGAAAGAACAACGTAACTTCTTAAACCTTGAAATGAAAATTTGCAATTTTGCTTGAATGGTCTTGACAGTTGTTTCAGGACTGGCAACCTTAGTGCAAGAAATGAACTAAGAATACTGACGTAAAACCACCAGAGAGCCCCTGAGTTTTGAAGAGAAAATGATAAAGCAATCACAGGCAGCTCCTTGGAAGTTAAAGCCATTTTAGATAGAAAGAGCTCAAAGGATTAATCTCTTCTACTAAAATCGTGAAATATAGTGTAATAATTCTAGTATGCACAGTCATTAAAATAAGATTTCACAAGTAGACAGAGGAAATAAATATGTTATGCATCATTTTTCAAAAATATCTCTGAAAATCATCCGTGGGCTGCAGAACAGGAACAATATTGAAATACTAACGAAGCTTGAAAACGTCTGTGTTTTCTCCTTTTTGGCTTTGTTTTGTGAGAGGAAGAATTTGTACAAGGAGATAGCATTTTCTATTGGACTGGCTAATGTAGCCAAGGGAAGAACAGATAGGTTTCGACCAGACAAACGTTTGTGGGGTTTGTGTTTTGTAAAAAAAAACACCAATAATTTATTTGATACTGAAAAACAGTTTTAAGTACTGCATGATAAAAACTTTAAATTCATAGTTCGTGTAATATTGTATTCTTGTTCCCACATTAATAATAGTACTAGAATTATTAATATTTTTAATATCAAGCTGATCCCATACCATCTTTATTGTCTATGATTTAAATTAATTTGTATGTGGTGGTACCCTTCTGTTTGTACCAGTTCTCAGATAATGCTAGCCAACGTTCTTACTAATGCTCTAAAAATTCAAAATCACTGGTGCCGTGCATTTGTAGGTGGCAAAAATTAAGAGATTAAGAGTTGCGAATAATGATAATGGCAATCACTACCAAAGAATGGAGCAGAGTCATAACATGATTTAATGGTTGGAAGTTAATACTAGAAGAAGTTAAGGGGAAATACTATCTAAAGAGTGAAGATAAGTAATTGCATCATTGGGTAGAGGATGTAGGAGCTTCTCCATAAATTTACTTCTTTAAATCAAGACAGAATGTCTTGCTGAAAAATATGCTGTACTTCAGCTACAATTCATTGGGCTCAATTGAGGTTTTTACTGTGTTAAAAATCTGTGTTCTTTGTGCAGAAAATCAGAGGAGATGATCATAACAATCCCTTGGGCTGTACAACCTATGAATTGCTCTCAAAGCTATTCCCTTCTGAATTTCTTCTTATTATTCATCTCTTTTTTGGCCTGTATTACTTAAACTCTCTACAATAGACATACAGTTACATTACATTGTTTTAGACATAGCATATGTTTATACGTATATATATGAATTCACATTAGACACAGATGCTTAGTCTTATATAGAAATCAAATTAAAATGTGGTTTTGTTGGAGTATCACCAAGAATAGTGGTTACTATTTTTTTCCTTTGTGTCAAGAGGAAATTTAATGGAACAAATTTATTTAAATTGCTGTGTTTAAAAATGAGCTTTCCTGTGTTTGTGTGGGTGAAAAAAGAAGGCCACCTCTGCATAGTTTTTAGTCTGGCTAAGATCTAAGCTGCAGACTGGAAATGTGCTCTGCCTCTCTTCACTGACGATACGGGAGGGTTGGCTCCTTCTGGAACATGTCTCATGAGAGGAGGTCTGAATTGGGGCCTTTTCCTTAGGAAAAAGTAGCTCAGGCAATTCTTTCATAGCTCTTAAATAATTAGCCAGATGAAGTGTGAACATATGGGAGCAGTAAAGGAATAAATCACCACAGCAGCAGCTATATGAGTTCTTTATAGTATTCCAATTTTCTGTCTGTTACACACTGCACAATAGAAGAAAATGGCCACTTTATTTCAGTGCTAATAGTTGGCAGTATGCTCAAACCCAGTAAAATGAATGAGAAAATTATTATGGTAGAGAAATAGCAGTCGGTTTTCATCTATGCTTAGAAATGATGGACCTAGGATAAAACTGCCTTCAGTAGGCTTTGGATTTGGCCATGAAGTTTTTCATAGCACCCTTATTGTTCAGTAACCTTTCGGTATCTAACTGAGCTTAGGAAATCTTCTGTTGTGTTTTGTAAGATGGGCCGAAGCTTGACGCTTATGTGCTTTTGTTTTCACTCGTCTCAAAATGTGAAAGAAACATTTATGTTAATAAATCCTTGTTCGCATTCAGGTTCTCCTTTCTTGAAGGCAAAGGACTATTCATCAGCACTCTGCATCTCATTGCTCTTTTCAGTGTGCTCAAGCATGTCTGGAGAGGGGCTGAGGTGCCCTTGGCTCCACTGGAAACATTATGTCATCATCTCAACAAGATAGTTGTAGTGCCAGGAAAGGATCAATACTTTGATGAGCAGCTGCTGGCTCAAACCCACGGTGTTATTTGATAAAGGACTGCTTGGAACACTTTACAAAGCATTTCCCATGGTATGAAGCTTCAGGGACTTGATTTGTCTCTCTGCCTAGGAAACTGAGTTGATTCATCTGTAAATATGTGTCTGCCAATCTCAGATAACAAGAAAAATCGCACCTTCTGCCCAGATTATGCTTCAGCCTTTCAGCCATTTCAATATATACTCTCTTTGTGAAAGAAGTACTTCCCATACCAACAATTAATTCAGATGGGAAAGGAGGAAAAGATTTTTGCCTTTTTCCTGCTGCTGACCCCAGACAAGTCTAGCATTTCGTTGGGAGCATTGCGTTGCGGGGGGTGCAAGGGCTGGCAGCCCCACAGCAGCTTGGCTGCGAAAGGGTGTTGTGCCACAGTCCTTCCATCCGCCCCCAGCCTGCCTCCCCGCCAGGCTGCAGTGCCAGTCCTACCAACCCTGTCTGCCTCAGGATCTCCAGCTGAGACAAACCAGGACAGCCCCATGCCTCTGGGACAATGCGTTGTGAAAGGTGAGATGATTAGAGCTAAAGGGCTCTCTGTTGAAACAAGCTCAGCTCTCCACTGAGAAACAAGCCTCAGAAGAGATTAGGGTTGTTCAGGGTGCTAAAACAACATTGTTTTGGATAAAATCACAATAGTATACAACGATCAAGGATTATGCAACTGGTGAGTAAAAAGGATTTAAAAAAAGGGCTGCCCAAACCATTTAGGCTCTTTCTATCCTCTTCATGCAGTCAGAGATGGCTGTAGCAGAAAGGCCATATGGAAGTCCTGTAGCTCCGTGTGAACAGCCTGTCATCCGAGGGGAAAACTCTACCTTACTAGATATTGCAGCTTCATTTAACCCTCTTGTTGGCTGAAGTCCTAAATAAACCAGCTTGGGGATTTAGATGCCCAAAGACAAAGAATTATTTTTGTGAAGGTTTTTTCTTTTTTTCATCGAAAAGGAAAATAATGAATCCAATAATCTTAAGAAATAAGGAAGAGGAAAAAGGGAGGGCTCAGCATCTTTTCATGGTGTATAGATGTGCATATCACTTCTGACATTAATTTTCTGTTTATACTCCGGTTGATAAAAGCTCAGGATGTAGTGTAGTTTTGAATGACTATTAATTGTTTTAACGGAGAGAATCTGCTCATTGGTGTTAGCATAGTAAACAGATACTTGCCTTAACAGTGGGCAAGCTTAACAATGTCAAATAATTTCTATCATACTTGTTCGGATCTAATTTGTAAAAATGCTCCCTTGTTCTTCCTTGTGTTCTGGGGTGCTGAAAATCTTGAAGAATTCATGTCTATTCTAGCTTAATTTAACTGTTATATACCACTACTGAAATGTTGATTATAACATTTGGATTGTAAGAGCTTCAGATTTATTGGCAAAAATATTGCTTCATCTTATTTTCTTCAAACCTGAACCATGCAGAACCTGCTATTCATATGGAAATGATGGGGTTCCCTATGTCTGGAAGGCAAGAGCAGCCTGAATATTTATTTCTCCTTAAAAGAATTGCTCAGTGTTTGTTTGCTATTTCATTTCTTTCAGTGGTGAAGCCATATGATCTTCTCCTCTGGTGGAAGAAACAGGCAAGTAACTTTGTCAGTGCTGTTGTGAAAAGCCTTTCATGGCATCCGTCAGCTCCTGCAAATTTCAGTGGGATTGTTCATCTCTTTCATACCAAGGAAAAAGGATCAATACCTGAGAGATCTTTTGTAGGCCTAGGAGTCCCGCAGAAAGCAGCCAGCAATAGGCATCTGTGGTTCTCTGAATGTTTATTCTTCCATGCAGCCTCTTTCGCTGTTGCCACCTGCTCATCTGAACTGCATTGCTATAGATTTTTCCCCGGCAGGTAGGCCTCCATATACACATATACAATGCCTGGGACAAACTGAACCTGGGTGGTAAGGTTTCACGCTGCTCTGAGGAATACTCATTTTTATAAACAGTCCAGATACAGATATTATGGTTTCTAAGGCCTGTAACCTTGAACAAAGGCATTTTTTTCTTTGAAATATTCTAAGAACTTTTATAGCAGCCACAAGAAAGAATAGCCTTGTGTGCTTTTGAGAGATGACTGAGCTTTGAGACTTGGTCCTTTTCTGCTACAATTAATCTACTTCATTTGTCCTCTATTATGCAATAAAATGAACTCATTGTAGCATCACTGTGTAAGTGGCTCTCACTATCATTTCCTACAGGATCAATGCTTTTTCTCATCTAAGCAGGCGAAAATAAAAATTCCTCTTACTGTCCCTAATATATAAGTATCATCAAAGCCCACTGTCTTGGTTTCAGTTTTCTGTTGATAAAGTATTGGACGTTCAACATATGATTTTTCCTGTCAAAGAAAGCACATAGCTCAGGAGTGTCTTCCCACCTGCAGAGGAGGATCCAGGGAATGCTTTCCTTGTCATCAGCGTTTCCATCCTGTTCACTACAATGAATGGGGTTTTGCAGTTACTGTTCATTCCTCTTAGAGAAAAAGCAAGCAGTTTCCTCTGAGGTTGTTATTAATACCTCATTATGAGATTATGATAAGAGGTCTCCCTGAAGTCTGCTAGCAAAACAGCTGTTGGAGCAGATGAGTTGGTATTACTCAGTGCCGTAATGTTCTGGTAATCTCGTTCTTGAAGATCAACTCAATTATCATTTGTAACATGTCCAGGTGTCAGTCAACTGAAAACCAAAGAGTTCTGGCATGACGTGTGAACCTGACATTTTTTCATGTCAACATGACCACTGGGCTGCTAATGTGAATCCGCACGTTTGGAACCTACCTACTTTGATAGTAGCATTGGTGTATTAGGAGGCAAAGTCTGTATATTACAGTAACTGCAACATTGACGACAATAAAATTATCATTGAAAAATTATAATCTGGAAAAGGAGAAAAATAGTCCTTCATGAAGTTTGGAGAGCACATCCTACTCCAACCCACACTCAGAAGTATTGCCCTTATGAATAGGAGGATGATTGGAGGGGAGGATTTCTGCTTGTGACGAGTAAAAAATTCTGCATGTTTGTTTATCTATTTTTCAAGTGGTTTTTTGTCAATTCATATCTTCCCTGTACACATTTCTGGAGCTTTAGCAAAAGAATATTGACTTAAAAAGCGATTCTTCCTAACCCAGTGCTATGATAGCTGCGCCCATACAAACCCATATGAAAGCTTCTTGAGCAGCAGTAGTAAAAACTGTGCCAAATATATTCAGCTGTTTACTTTCGAGCTAAGCAGTGCTGCAAGGATCTTGGCATATGGCCCCTACTATTTGAAATATGAGGAAAATCCCACTGGGCCTGAGACCAAACACTTTCTTGCAGCCATTTGGTGGGCTTTTACTACTGTGGTGTTTTAAAAGGCTGATGGTTAGCAGCCTCTTGCTGCTCAGGAATCCAACTGAGCTGCTTCACAGACTGCTGTTCAGCTTGCCTGGGTTGCAAACACAATTCAGCCTCTCCCAGCTGTGTTCTGCCCACTTACAGCAATGATTAATTTCTTCCCAATACTTCAATATAAAAGTCATCTGCACTGAGGGATGTGCAGCACTTCTGTTGCTCTTTGCTGCAGTTTTTAATATCAAGGTGGCAAATGATTGTTTTTTTCACAATAGAATTTTCTGAAATACCATTTCTTACATTCTCATTTTTATTTTAGTGGTCCTACAGAAGCAGACTGAAAACAAATCTGTCACTGAAAATTGTATTTTTATGTAAGATGCATCTTTTAAGCTCTTTAAGCAGTACATACTATATAGAGATTAATACATAATATATATTAATAAAAAATTGTTCATAAAGTCTAAGTAAAAACTGCTTTCCTTCCTGATTATTCATTTTTCACCAGTTTGGTATTTCTAATAAGTGTTTATTCTAGGCAGAGCTCAGGGCATTCTAGGGGTTAACACACGATAAAAGCAGTAAAGGGTAGAAAAGTTGATTGTGGACTGTGAAGTTGGTAGGCCCAGAACTTTCTACATTTGTTCAAAATAATTATGGGTGCCAAAAGTAGCATCCCCCCAACTTCTCACGGCAATTACACTGCTGCAGTTCAAACTAGTGCCCCATCGTATAGAGAGGTCAACTGCACTGCAGCCCAAGGAATGAAGAAGTGTAATGATTAAAAAACATTCATGTTGAATGTCCTGGAATATTGTAATAAAGCAAGCTTCTGTGATTGAAACATGTTCCAACAAGCCATGAAACTATTCTTAAAGTTGCATCATTTTGCATCCAAGAGAAAAATCTTATAATTTGTTGAACATCCATTGATTTGATGAAAGCTTTTGGCCACTCAGAAATGAGCTGAATTTTGAAGCATGATGGAAGGATCTGGCTGTCTGAGGGACCTTCCCTCGGGCACCGTAAAGGTCAATGGAATTCCAAGCCAACCATTTCCCTGAAACAAATAGTAGCAAATGAGAGTGCATCTTAGGGACTGCGTTGTTCGTGCTATTTTGTATATTTGTGCTAGGCAATGCCCTAAAACAATCAACAGTGTTCACTTCTGAACTATTCCAGGCTACAAAAACCCCTGTAGAATTTGATCATTCACTAGTAGCCTGCTCTAAACAAGATGTTTAGTTTGCAGGCTGATTTTCTGCTTCTATTATCAGCTTTCAAATATTGACGACTCCAAGGAAAACAGAAGATTATGTACTAAAGAGGAAAATACATTATGTCATCCAAATGCATTGGTAGAAATAAATCTGAAATTGGATGTACTTATGCAGTTTAGCTATTCCATCAGCAGGAAAGTAGCTTCTTCACCAAATTGAAGTGACACAGCACTTCTGTGCTTACCATGCACAGAATGAGTCAGAGATTTTGCATAGAAGATGCATCCACCCATGGAAAACTGCCATGAGAGGATTCTGTGTACCTGCACTTAATGAAAAAATATGATACATTTTTGGTTTTAGTCGGATTGATTGACTGCTTATTGAGTCATTAATAACAATTCCCAGCAGCACTGGGTAGTAGGTGTGATTTAGATCATATCTCAGTGACCAAGCAATTCCCTTACAGTGAGCTGGAACACGTGAAAAGGAGGATGGATGGTAAGGTAATACTTCAAAGATATCTTAGAAGAACAATTGATTGAACACACCCTGCCAGCTAATGCTTCTGGATTTCTAAACCAAAAAGAGGAGTCTTCCACGTGGGGTTAAAAGTAGCTACAGGTGTTAGTGTGTTAACACCTACCTCCTTATGGCAACAGCATCTTCGACTCTGACACCATGATAATGATGAACAAGATTTTGATTTCACAGAACTGCCACTTCACTAGCTGTCCATTACATCTTTCAAATAGATGTGAAAGGAATCAGAGATGCTATACTATTTACATGAGGTGGTATAGAAGATGATTTGTAGAAGTGGACAAATAAGCAGTATATGCTGTAGTATTGGTGAATTGGGGAAGAACAAATCATGAGAAGTTACACAGACAAATACTGATGCTGTAGAGAGTGCCTCTGTAAATTCAATCCCAGATGTGCTAATAAAAGATTTACTTAGGCATGATAATAGTTTCGCTGTTGCAAAATTGTTAAAAACCGGGATATTTTAATTTGGTGGTTAACAAAATTTTCCTACATTAGCTACTGTCTCTTGAAGGTCTTGAGTTATCAACTTAAGGGCATTATAATTCAGCCATCATTTTGCTTGAAACCTGTTTGGGTTTTTTTGAATACTTGTACTGTAGCAGGAACTTGAAACGCAGTCATGAAACTATGAAATGTCAGGTAGTGGCCATCAACTTTGAGTTGCTCTAACCCCTTTGATACAAAGGAGGTATCTTTTGCCGGTTGCCCATGGAGATTTGGAGCCTGGAAATTCCTTGGGTGATGTACAAAGGCAAGTAAAGGCAGGAGAGGCTTTTTTAAAAGAGAATGCTTTCTAAACCATGGAAGCTATTTTACCGAGCAGTGGAGCTGATAAAACTATAAAAATGATCTGGCCTAGCAGCCCGGGGCCAAAGTTTTGAATGGACAGGGTAACTGGGTCTACATTAGCAACAGGGTTCAGAGCAGTAATGGAGTTTTGAAACAAATCCCTTGATTGTCTCAATTTACTGCATATTAGTTCAGTTCTGAGGACAGTTGTGGTACTCATGAAATGGTTTCTGTTTGGAAGGAAACAATGAGAAAGCTTGCTCCAGAAGTGCTACACTGCTCTTCAGGAACAATAGGTTCCTAATTTATTTGTGGACTATATCACCAAAAGATCTTCTGGTTTGTGCATATCACCTTTCCCTGAGCGTTGAACCACTTATGTAGGGGAGATGTTTGGCCCAGGAAACTAGCTGACATGTAAATCAAGGTGAACCTGCTGAGCCTCATATAATGGAGATGTAAGGAGCCTCAGCACCACTCACTTTGCACTTCTAGTAGGGGAGAAAATGTGTCTAAATGATTAGAAGTTCCCTTGGCCAAGACATTAATCCCGGGATTTAGGTGACAAAACTCTGAGGATTCCCTGCTAGAGAGTGTTGTCAAACATGAGGAGTGACACTCAATTGGCTAAACCTGGGCATTTAGTGCTATTTTAGATGTAGAGCAACTATAGGGTATCCACCTTAGCTACCAGCTGCTGCTTCAGAGAGGGTCTTTTCTGAGGCCCTGTGTCATATCTGCTGGTCCCAGACAGACATCTTGGCTATCCAAAGGCCTCTCAATTGTCTTTTGGCACTTTGTTTTCAGCAACTGGATGACAATGAGCTTCAGCACCCAGGTGTGTGCTAAACAAAAAGATCTGAAAAAAATCTAGAGCTTTGAACAACAAACTCCACAAATCAGACCAGGTTAGAAATCCAATGGCTTCCGTGGCTTGGGTCCAGACATGGCATTTTGGTGTCCGTCCAGAAAGTGGGACAGGTATAGGGAGTGATGGTCAGGACTTTAAGTCTGCTTTACCCACAGGTGTTTATGCCTTTCCAAAGAGCAAACTACTTATTCATACATCTGAAACTAATTTTAGGAGGCAATACTCTGACACTCTCATTAGGCAGTATCTCACTTTCTGTGAAGCAAGTATATTTATTCTCATACATCATACTCTCTGTACAGCTAAATAGGTTACCAGAGAGAACACAGGAAGGAGAAACTTTTTAGATTTTTTAGAATTAGTGAATTAAGTTTCAAAGGTAAAGAAGTCTAACTGCATTATACTTAAATTACTCGGAGGTGTGGAGAAGTGGGTGAGTTGTTAACATTATTATTACCCAGTGAATTTGGAGATTCAGGTAAATGCTTTCACCTGGCTGTACATGCATACCTGCACACATACCCATACGTTTCGCAGTCATAGTGTCTTCAGTGAGTGAAAGGAATTAACGTCTGTCTTCAATTTTATTTTGCTGTTACCCCTGTTGCTTTTCATCTGATAGTTTTCAGAGAGCCACGCTGGCATTGATTCAGTTACGTGGGAACAGTTTGTGTTTTTTAATCTAACTTCAAGCTATGTTGCTGTCGACCCTGCTGTGCGTGTTTCTCTAATCAACCGCACACAACGTTGCTTGTCTTCTGAAGCAGTGCATTGCAAATATGGGGTTTTGTGCTGGTGAAAAAGGGAAGATGTAGGTTTTTATCTTCTGCTCTTGTCCTGTTTGTAGTTGGGGGCTGTTGGCTTCTGTAAGCCTGTAGTTGCGTTTCTGTTTTTTACGGAGACAGTCCATAGCATACTTCTCTATTTCTCGCTCCCCACTTCACATTCTATCCCACAGTGTTTCAAAATGCTTCCTTCCAAAACCAAAACGATTTGTGATGTTGAGATTACCAACCATATGGTACAGTGAGTAAGTCACACAGGTTTTCTCGGTAGCCAGTGGTTGCTGGCTGTGAAAGGCATACACAGCATCACATTAGCTTCTGTCTTAAGAATTCTACTCACAGTCTCAAAATTTGCTTAAAAATTTAAGAGGAATTACGTGTTGTACAAGTCCATTTTAGCCTAAATATTCATTTCAACTCAATACTGCTTCTCTGGTTTCTATTATAGTTGCTGTTCCAGCCCTTCATAGGTTTATTGTACGCTCATCCTACTGTGACAGAGGAGGAAGTTTCTCACAGCTAAATCTAGTGTGAATGTGTTATAGTTCAAGTCTCATTATTGCATTTCCTTTTCTAATCAAGGCAAAGAATCTGCTGTTAACAATGTAATCTCTTTTCCTGTTGAATTGCTCTTATAGATACAACCATAAAAACAATTGGTTTGAATAGTTCCTTTGCACTCAGATTCTTTTTCAAAACATTGATTACTCCTAATTATAATTTCTTAGCCACAGTGATTTAGAATTGTGTCTTTCAAAGTCACGATTTTCACAAAACTATTCACATTAAACTGTCTGGAGAGTTTGGAGGTGATTGATTTTTCAAAGCATTGCAGTGAAGTTTGATTCATAGTTCTGATTAAATGAGCTGGTTGACTAAAACCCTGTGCAATCTTTTGAAAATATATCACTTTCATCAAAATCTACAATTTCTACAAATTGTATTTAGAATGACATGTAGACTAGTCAGCTCTAAATACCCATCCAATAAAATGGTGTGCTCCAAATTAGTCAGCCGTTGCCACCTGACAAGACAAACAGATTACAAATTTTTATCAGGTTACTTCTCAGTCTCTGAATTTTCTTTTCAGTATGTTGAGAACTGTTCCCAGGATGACTGGCATCCCTTTGAACAACTATGAAGTCAGGTACAGCAAAGTTCTTTAAGTATATTTGTTTGCTAGAATTAAATATTTAACTTCAGTTATGAAAAGATCCTCTTCGTTCACCATTGCCCTCTTTTTTGTGTAGCTGTGTCTGATTTTATATTCTGTTCTTAGCTTTCCATTTAATTTTGATACCAGAAAACGAAAAAGAGAGGATGCCAATTCAAGTCTACATGGATGCTGAGATGTCAAAAAGCCTAGTGCAGAAATAGCTTTGCTTTGTGGATTTTATGCAAAGTATTGGCATGTATTTGCATTCTAGTATCACTGATTCAGACAAGTTCATACCAGCTGTCATCATCTGTACTTCAGTAGTCAGCTGAAAAACAATCAAAGTTAAAATTACTCTATTCAGACAAATGGCTTCAACACATCTTTGATCTGATCATTCAGAGTCTCAGTCTTTGAAAGAGAATTTCACCTGCATTTCTAAGCATTTGCTTTAGGTTTATATTGTACTTTTAAAATATTGTACTAACCACAGAAAGAAACATTGTTAATTAAATGACATGGATTAATTAAACCAGTTTCAAGGAGACAATTCACTGACATTTAAAGACAAAAGCCCCCTTCCTTCTACCTTCTACCACAAACGCAACTTTAAAAGAATTTACCACCAGGATCTTTGCCTTTGCAAAGGTAAATGTTATTAAAATATAAATTTACGTACCTGTTAACTTTCAATTATATAATGAATCAATAACAAGACTGATGAGACTGTGTCCAAAGACTGATAAGATTGAGAAAACCTATATTTTTTTCTCGTTCATATACTCTTATCTTTCCTGAATTAATTTTGTTCTGATAGAAGTGTTGTGTAAGTTTGATCTTTTCTGCTGAAACTGCAATGGTGGGATAGTTTGAATGACAATATGACAAGTATAAGTCTTGAATTTTTCAACGTGGATTTTCAGGATAGTCAAGTCTGTGATCTTGTGCTACTTGACTGCAAAATGACAGCACTCACAACACACAGAGTTTAATGCATCAATTTTTTTTAGTTTAGCCAAAAGTCTTTGCTCTTCTGAGTGTCCTTATTCCTCATATTGTAACTCTGCTATCTTGTAAATAGGGGCTGTGCCTTAGAACATCTCTTGCTCTTGTAAGATGACAGACCTTGAGATCCATCTTTAGCTGCAATTATTTGTAGTCTTATAAAGGTACCATGAGCTTGTGAATATCAGGTCAAAAGTAGATGTCTTCCAAGAAGACTGGTGTGAATGCTTGTGTTTCAGAGTACATTTGATAGGTGATAAGTACCCAAGGGCAAAAATTGATTAAAGTGTTGAAGAACCTTTCAAATGTCAAGAAAAGAGCAGAAGTAAGCAGTGGTTACTTTTTGCTAACTGGTGATTAGACATTTCACTAGCTTCTGATTGAGTTCAGTCTACCTGTGATCACAGCAGTGATTACCTTTTTGGTCAGAAATAAAATATCAGTGTCATTTATTCAGTGATAAGAAAAAAAAATTGAAAATTATTTAAAATATTAATATAAATTAAATTTATGTTTCATCTGATTCAGTGTGTATCAGGTGGAATTTTAATCCTGTCAACTATACAGAGTCAAAAACTTTTTTAAAGAATGCAATTTCTTCACAGACACATTCTGATTTCTGTGTTGTTTGTGGTTTTTCAAGTTACTAACATTGGGAGGCTACAGATATATTCACTGGTTCTTGGAAATGAAGACATGATTTGAGTTCCTTGGACAACATTGCTGTTCAGATATTTTCTATTTTATTTTATTTTATTGTATTTTATTTTATGTAAGAAGATAAAGACCATAGTTGGCGGTTATAGAGATGCTTCCATGGTTGTCTAAGTACTTTATCTGTTTTTATGTGCTAGGTTAATTAGTCTAAGCATATCTTAGGTAATTGTTGGTCTGGAGTGTCATGACAAATAATGGGGCTGTGCTTCTCATATGTGCTTATTTGCTTGTGTTGATAATCTGATTATCTGTATTTTTATTTAGTTCCTGCGTTGTTAATAAGCATATCAAGAACTGAAAGTAAATTGTATTTTCCAGTGTAATGGTTTCTATATTGAAATTGTTTTCTTTTCAAACTGTTTCATTAGTTGATTATTTTAAGTCTAATAAATGTAATCTCCAGATTTTTCTCTTCTATTTCAGTGAATCTTGCTTCTGGTTGGTTTACGTTCTCTTTGGAAAGGGACTGTTTCTACAGCTTCCATAAACTGTGAGATTATTTTTTCCTATGCTTTCCTATTCATATATCTGGAGTGTTGATCTGTAGTTTTACAATGTGTTCTACTAAAAGTAGCATAAAAATACATCTCTCCATCTTAAATGGAAGAATAATCTTTATTATTTAGTTTATGAAGGCCACATTGCCTGGTATAAATTAGAAGAGCCCTGATATGGATTAGAGCCATGCCTGCTGAAGCAGAGCATGAAAGAAGCGCTCTGGGAATAAAAGGTCTGGGAATACAAGGTCCAGTAAAATGGCTCAACTTAGAGGGTTAAAAAAAAGTTGGGAGAAAAAAACAGAATCACAGAATGGTTTGAGTTGGAAGGGACCTTAAAGATCATCTAGTTGCAATCCCCCTGCCATGGGCAGGGACACCTCCCACTAGACCAGACTGCTCAAAGCCCCATCCAGACAGGTTGTGAACACTTCCAGGGATGGGACATCCCTGGAAATGTCACTTTGGTGATGGCAGGAATTTTTATGTTAACAATTCTTTCATCCTGAAGCACTTTTATTGCATAGATTGGAGCCCACATTTGAAATCTGTCAATAGTGTCGTGCTAGTGGTGTGCATGTGCCCTGTAATTGTGTAAAAAAAAACAAAACAAAAACCAAAACCAAACAACAACAACAAAACCAAAACCAGGCAGAGTTATAAACCTTCAAAAAAATCTTTACTGTTCTTACACTCGGTAAGTATAAGAGTTAGTATATACGATGGAGGTTACTATTGAACATGATAGTTTGAACTATAAAAAATTGCCCGCCTACCCAGAGTTACCATCTCTTAGCCCTCTTCTTGAGAACTGGTCCATATGCATGGGTTTGCAAAAAAGCCCACAGCATGGTTCAGGCAAGGACTGCATGGGCCTGGCAAAGAGCAATTTTTCTGCAGCTTTGAGGGACTGGAAATACCAGCAAAGCATAGCTTGCAGAGAAAAAATATACTCATTTATTAGAACAACTGATGTAGTTAAGCGGTGGACAGAAGAGAGAAACTTCTGGATGTTACCTGTAGTTCTGCCTACAAGCACTGCAGGGGAAGACCGATTCAAGCATTCTCACCAGAGAGGAACAAATATTTCTTATACACCCTCCTACACACCCTGTACCACTCAAGGCCATCAAGAAGATCTTAGATTCCTGTATTGGTCTTTTTAAAATAGAAGAAAGAAGAGTGGTTCCTGGCCTTTTCCATTAATTACGACAATTTATCAATTTACGGCCAAAGCTGCACACTGCCAGAGAGCATTATCATTCTGTCAGACAGGAAAATTTAATTTCATTGTTTCTTAAAAGGATGCAGTTGGATGAGAGGGGGGGTCTCACAGCTCCTCAGAGACTCCTGAGTTAAGGCTAATAATTAAAATAGGAATAAGGATCTAAACAAAAATTACAAATCAATAGTTCTGTGTGTATCTGTAGGTGGGAGCCACAGCTATAACAGCTTGAAACAAATCCTATTTAGTATTTTTCACAGTGATAAGTAGTTTATGTGGAGACTATGGAGGTAGGTTGGAGCTTTGGAAGAAAGGAAGGATTCTGTAAACTTCCATGGTTCAGGAACCGCATGCAGCTTTTCCCTTCACAAGAAAACAAAGTGTCTTCTGGATCCATTCCCGCACCCTCCAGTATATCAACAACTTTCTCTCAATTACCTTTTGGCTCAAGTGAGTGAAGGGCTGCAATCATCCTTTTTGACAAGCCTTTAAAGCTGCTTTTTTTCCAGATCATTTCTAATAATAACTGTAATTTAAACTTTTATGATAAAAGCATAGAAGTGCTTTAAAATAGCTCAGGTGTTTTTATAGAGAAGGTGACGTCATTCTTTCCATCAGCAGCAAGAACAGGCCACTCATGCTTTAGTCTTTGTTTGCTGATAAGTAGAGAAGGAATTAGAACATTAGTCAGTATTTTGATATTTAAAATGAATTATTTTCCTCTGTTCTATTATCTTTGTCAGTTAGATTCCATTTTCCAAAAGTATTTCAATTGCCAAATTTGGCCTTTGGGTGTATTTACATGGTTCTAACAGGACTTGCATATGTCTACTCGCGAATAGAATTTGATTCATGTGTAAGTACTTCAATTTGCCTGAGATGCACTGAGATAAAATTTTTTTATAATTCCCAAGCAGCTATCTAAAAACTTTCTTGGGGCGTTTTCTCTGTGAAAGAAAAGAAATACTTCATGCTATCAATGGGCAATAAAAAATAGGCATTAAAAAAACCCCAACAAATGTAACAGCCTTTTCTTGGGTTTGGTTCCAGTTTTAAATTCCTGAGCAATGAGATTAAAGTTTCAGCTCTGCACTAGCTGTCATTTGGACAAAAGCACAGCTGGCTCTCACATACAGGTTCAAGGGACAATATTAGGAACACCTTCCTAATTGTGGCCTTCCTCTGGACCCACTTTAACACCTCCATGTCTTTCTTGTGCTGGGGGCTCCAGAGCTGGACGCAGTACTCCAGATGGGGTCTCACAAAAGCAGATGGGGAGAATTGTCTCCCTCGACCTGCTGGTCATGCTTCTTTTGATGCAACCCAGGATACGGTCAGCCGCCTGGGCTGCAAATACACATTGCCAGCTCATGTCCAAGTTTTCATCCACCAGTACCCTTCAGGTTCTTCTTGGCAGGCCTGATCTCAATCCATTCATCCCCCAGCCTGTATTGATACTGGTGATTGCCCTGACCCGGGTGTGGGACCCTGCGCTTGGCCTTGTTGAATTTCATGAGGTTTGTATGGGCCCACTTCTTGAGCTTGCCCAGGTCACTCTGGATGGCATCCCCCGTCCCTCTAGTGAATCAGCCGCCCCACTCAGCTTGGTGTAATTCCAGACGAATGACCTATTATAAAATCAGACACTGAGGAGAAAAAGTTACCTTTAAAAGTTATGTTGTTTGCTAGATAGGTAGTAAATGGGTCATAGAGATAAACCTGGTAAGTTGTGTTACCTTCCTGCATTCTTCCCATTTGACATTCTGAATTGTACTTGTTACATAACGTTATTATTGTCCCTAAGTTAACTACAATTGCAACCCTTCCTGTGGCCTCTGTGAACCTGTGAACAAAGTGAGGTGCTTTTACAACCATGCCATTTCTCAGGGCGGAGCCCTGTGATCAGACATCTTTAGCATCAACATTTTAGGCTATAAATCCTGCAGTTTACTGGCATTGCTGCATCTGCAGTTCTTTCCCCTCGGTAATTAAAGGCTTATGTAATACGCAATAAAACAATAATTGACATGTGTGTGCTTTAGCCTACCAAGTCAGTCATCATTTAGAAATTCTTTCTCTGTTAGAGTCAGGGAAGAAAATCATAAAGTACTAAAACTTATTGGAAAAAATACTGTGTTGGCTCAAATTTGACCTACACTTTCCAGGGACAGAAGTGCATGTTGGTATTCAGAGGACTGAGAGTGCCAGAGCAGACCAAACACAGCACTGGTAAGAATTCCTGCAAGACATTCCTGTAGTAGCATGGAGAATCCCAAATCATGGACCAAAACACTGTTACACTAGAACAGTGTGCAAGGAAGAAATAAGTGTCTTCTCCTTATCTAAAAAGATAAGAAATGTGGATGGGGAATGCCATTCCTGCTAATGGTCCTAGTACATCTCTGCAGGCTTCTGAAAGACCAGAGAATATTTTATCAATTCTGTGTTTTACAGTTGAAGGCTTTAGCCTTAGCTAAGACAAAAAGAGTTGTCAGATTAGGAAGAATAAAAGGAAATAATCATAGGCAAGAATGGTAATAAGAATGAACTTTTTATTTCTTCAGCTAATATGGATGACAGCATAAGAATATTGATCCAGGTGACTGCAGGCTATAAAAGATCAGATCTAATTTGCCCAGTGGAGAAATGATAAATAGTATTTTTAAGAATACAGGTTGATATTAGTGATCCTTTAGCTCCTGGAGCATGTCTGAGGGGGTCAACATCGAGAGAGTCTCTGTTGCACTGCGAGTATCAGCATTAGGCTGTGGCTTCCACACAGCTGTTCTGGCTCACAGAAGTGGTTATAAATTAATGGAAGTGAAATATGCTAGACATGGTTACAACCTGAAACCAAAAGGATGTTCGTGGCCCCGTGACCTTACCATCCAAGTGTAAGAGGGTGATAACAGCTGATGCAGCTGGCAAAATGCAAAAGAACCAGTGAGACGCTAATGACTGCTCAGCTGTGGATTTGGCAGACTCATGTTCACAACAGACTTTTGCAACAAACAAACTTTACTTTAAGGCTCAATATAAAGAACTTTGCAGGTGTTTATGAGGGGAAGGATTCCGAAACGTAAAGGGCAATACAACTGACAGAAACAAAGTAGTCCTTGAAATTGTGAAAGTGTGGTGTATCATACTTAGGTATTTTCAACAATAAAGGTGGCAACATCATGTCTTTCAAGGCCAGAGGAAGGGATGTTGCAATAATCGAGACAGAAGATGACAAGTATTTGTGGCACAGGAAGACTATTTTGGACACATAACTTGGATGACAACGCCTAGCTCATTTGTTTTCAGAAAAATGAAATGTGAGTACATGACAAGGTTCAGCAGAAGCTTTTTAGATCTGCATTGGCTCTGAGCAAAGCCAGCTGGACCATCTCTGCATCATCCTCATGAAGCAGAGGACTGGACCTGGGCTGGACACACGTAAGAACAGACCAGTGACATTTTTCTCTAACCTCTGTAGGAAATATTCAGAACCAGTTTGTTTGGAGTAAGGTCAGAGACAGAGCAACTGCTGCTCAGTCTGGCCTGTATTTTGGGTAGATGCTGATGGCTACAGTGATAAGTTTCAGGGACACCGTGAAGGAAAGGCAGCAAAGAATTAAGGATTTAATTATAGTGAATTAATTAGTGATACGGTCAGTATCTTTAAGGCAAACCCTGAATGTTTTTATGTAAAAGAAGGCAAGATTAGATGCAGAGGTTTGTGGTACCAGATGTTTGTGGTAGATGTATTCATTACATTTCCACTGTCTTGATAAGGGTAGAGTTCATCATCATTGTGATGGGTGCTTGATCCTCCTGCAAAAAAAACCACGAAAACAACCCAAACATGTTATGGTGCAAACCCCAGTTTCTCCACACAGAGCCATGCCTGTGGTACTGGTGTTTCCCCTGTGCTGGCTGTTCCCAGGGGCTCAGCCTGGGCGAGCCTCCACTGTGGGTCAGAGCAAGGGCTGAGGAGACAAAGCAGGTCATAGAATCGTCTAGGTTGGAAGGGACCTTTAAGATCATCGAGTCCAACCATCAACCTAACACTGCCAAAACCACCACTAAACCATGTCCCTAAGTGCCAGATCTACCTGTCTTTTAAATACCTCCAGGGATGGTGATTTCACTAATTCCCTGGGCAGCCTGTTCCAATGCTTCATAACCCTTTCAGTGAAGAAATTTTTCCTAATATTCAATCTAAATCTCTCATGGCACAACGTGAGGCTGTTTCCTCTTGTTCTGTCACTTGCTACTGAGGAGAGGAGACCAACACCCACCTCACTACAACCTCTTTTCAGGTAGTTGCAGAGAGCGGTAAGGTCTGTCCTCAGCCTCCTTTTCTCCAGGCTGAACACCCCCAGCTCCCTCAGCCGCTCCTCATAAGACTTGTTCTCCAGACCCCTCACCAGCTTCGTTGCCCTTCTGGACACGCTCCAGCACCTCAATGTCTTTTTTGTGGTAAGGGGCCCAAAACTGGACACAGTATTTGAGGTG
>VWZL01005000.1:11779-48730 GCA_013396915.1 Stercorarius parasiticus | reverse complement strand
GTGTTTTAGTAAGTTCGTCTCTGCAGTTGGATCTTTATAGAGACATTCTGCCACTGCTGCATTTCCCCATCATGCCTTAAATATAGTAAATGCAATTATTATAAGCCAAAATTTGTTTTATTAGTAGGTAAAACATTCAAATACGTCCAGATTACTGAAAGACCTCAGTGTAAAGTTTGGAGGCTACTTTTCCTTGGAATCAAGCTAAAAACCTCTAGGAAGATAAAATCTCTAAAGGAATATAAATGAAGTCAAATACTAAAACACACATAAAGGAAAAAAAACTTGTGTGTATAGTCCACAACATATCAATAGACATGACAATAGGTGACAACTCTGTGGACTAACACAAAGAAAAAGGATGGGGGAAAAAAACCATTCTGCTTATTTTACATTCCTCACCACCACCCCATGGTTCTTCTGCAAAATAGTGAGGAAGATGAAATGTAGAATAAAACCTAGCAACAACGGTATTAGTGTTTGTATTTTATGCGTTTAATATCTCTTTATATCTCTATATCTATCTATATGTGACAGAAATGAGTATATTATAATAATACAATTTCTTATATAATAAGTACAATAATATAATTGTATGTAATTGTTTTATGTGTGTATATATACACAGGGCGCTTGCTTGTACATAAATATAAAGCATGCATTTTCAGTTTCACTCTTTTTTTTTTTTTGAGATAANTGTTTTTATAAGCTGTAGGGAATTTTCTGAATAACATGTTTGTATTTGAGACAGCTTTGCATCTTTCTGGCTCTCTGAAATTACTGTACTAGGTAGTGTGTGGTTTTGACTGCCTTAAGATTGCAGGATACTTATCAGGGCAGTGGGGTTGTGTGATGCTTGTACAGTGCCAAGTAGCACTGAGGGCCACAATTGACAGAGCTGGTATTCACAGAACAGAAACTTCTCAGACTTTTATGAAACCCAAAGATTTACGAGGGGGAAGATGGGATCACTCTGTTCTTTGCTTTTGTGGGTTTTTTTGTGTGTCTGTCCGTCCTGTCCCCTCCCAGGAATCTGTTTTTTCAAATATGTGTAAATCATGTGGTTTAAGATTTAAAAAAAAATGCACATATATAATTAAAACATTTACTCTTTGCTTTTCTGCCGCCTCTGTGAAGAGATTTGCTAGAAAAGCAGAATTTCCAGTCATGAGACTGTCAGAGGGAGGATACATCTGAAGAATTAGGAGAGGTTAGCAGAAGTGGTTTCAAGGTCTAGGGTTGTTAATATACGCTATGTAATATGTGCTAAACTGTGTTCTCCAAAGAAGTGCTTTCAGTGATAAAGATGTGGAAGTGCTTTTTAATCTATTTGCTATCTGTACAGTTGGGCAACTTTATTATGTAGAAAATGCATAATAAAACAATGACTTCTGTTGCCACTCCTAGCATACATGCTAGTAAGTGTCCAGTACGTAGAACTATTTCCAAAAATGTTCATTAGAAAATAGTAATTTAAATTTTGATCTAAATGTAGTTTGTCAGTTTTGTAGCATATCAGTGAGTAACAACAAAATGAGTTGCCATTTCAGTGCAATCTTTATAAATGCAGCAAGCTTTCTTTCATATTCTGACATATGGGTAGGTGGCATAGCCAGTAGAAAGTTGAGAACTAAAAGCAGTTCTGGGAAAGAAAGGTTAAACAGCATGCTTCCCTTAATTTATTGTTCCATCTCTGTTCTGTATTTTTTTCCCTTGGATAAATGGATAGGTGAATAATCATATTGAGATTCCATAGCAGATCTTGTCTCTGAATGATAGGAAGACGAATTAACTGGTACTATCCACTATTAAATACTTGATAGTCTTAGATGTGTATATGTATGATATCTATATCTGTAGACATGTGAAGTGTTTTAGTAAGTTCGTCTCTGCAGTTGGATCTTTATAGAGACATTCTGCCACTGCTGCATTTCCCCATCATGCCTTAAATATAGTAAATGCAATTATTATAAGCCAAAATTTGTTTTATTAGTAGGTAAAACATTCAAATACGTCCAGATTACTGAAAGACCTCAGTGTAAAGTTTGGAGGCTACTTTTCCTTGGAATCAAGCTAAAAACCTCTAGGAAGATAAAATCTCTAAAGGAATATAAATGAAGTCAAATACTAAAACACACATAAAGGAAAAAAAACTTGTGTGTATAGTCCACAACATATCAATAGACATGACAATAGGTGACAACTCTGTGGACTAACACAAAGAAAAAGGATGGGGGAAAAAAACCATTCTGCTTATTTTACATTCCTCACCACCACCCCATGGTTCTTCTGCAAAATAGTGAGGAAGATGAAATGTAGAATAAAACCTAGCAACAACGGTATTAGTGTTTGTATTTTATGCGTTTAATATCTCTTTATATCTCTATATCTATCTATATGTGACAGAAATGAGTATATTATAATAATACAATTTCTTATATAATAAGTACAATAATATAATTGTATGTAATTGTTTTATGTGTGTATATATACACAGGGCGCTTGCTTGTACATAAATATAAAGCATGCATTTTCAGTTTCACTCTTTTTTTTTTTGAGATAAGGTAAAAGCGGAGAAATTTTGAAATCGGTAATGAAAATGAGGAAAAAATCCTCAATTTGACAGGAGTTAAGAAGACTGAGAAGGTGTTGAGGGGACTGTAAAAGAAGAAAGAGTGAGGGTGGAGGAAATTCTTTCATAGTGTAAGAGCAAAACTATTGTCTGAAAAAACAATAGTTTTGAAGTTGATACAAGGGAAATATATTTAACAGTACATAAACATAACATCTAGAATTTGCTTCTTAGGAGATCCTGAAGTTTAAAAGCTTAGTGGGATTTAAAGTCTTAAGAATTCTTATGAATGCCCTTCTTTCATAAGCCAACTACTTACTTGCGAATAACAAATAGCTTCTGTAGTCTCTCTGCACTAGATTTAGTTGCACATTCTTTGAAATAGCTTGTGCTATTGACTGTCAAATATCTGGACTAGGCATCACTGAAGGGGCAGTTTCATTGCTCTGAAAAAGGCAATCTTGATGGATTTTGGCTTCATGCAAGAATATTTTTATACTCTGAATACCTAATGTTTCTGAAGAAATCATAGACATTCAAAATATCATTTAGGGTAGTTCATAGGTGGTTATGGATTGTATGCTTTGACTAAAGGCAAAAGGAGATAGAGCATAAGTAGAAATTTACTGACTATTTTCTTGGTTGTGCTTATTGAGCAGCTACTCTAATTGTGTGTCTATGTCATATTAAGTGTAGAAATAATCATTCTGGTGCTGTTTTAAAATCTTAATGTGTAAGGTCTTGTGTTTATACAGAAAACTGTTTTGTACCAACCTCTGAGATCATTGCTGTAGAAGAAACTGAACTTAACAAGAAACAGCGTAATACTGGCAAATGGCAAAAAATGGCAAAGCCACATGCTTTCACGGGTAAGGCAAATACAGTCTCAGGATGCTAGTGCTAATTACTTTGTTGGGGTACTTTAGGGTGGACCCAAATGGATTATCTTCAGAATTTTTTAAACAGAAGTGATGTGTTTTAAAAAAAAAAAAAAAATCCCCCCAAAACCCCAAACACCTTCCCCCTCAAAAAAACCCAATCAAAAACCCCACAAAACCAACCAAGCAAACACACACACACACGCACCCTGCCAAATCTGCCAGTTTACATTTAAAGATCCTTATTTTGGAAAATAAACCCTTCCTTTAAGAACACACGCTGTGTTTAGTTATTTAATGAAGTCTTAACTAATGTCTTATGTTTCTGCTGCTGAATGACGTTGCAGCAGGACACTTGCTTTCTACTACTTGATTAGAGAATCAAGAGAGAAGCTGGAAAATGAGTCCTCAATGTTTGGGTTTTTTAAAATTATCCCTAACCATCAGAATGCTTGCGTGTAAAGGCTCTTCGTATTATTGACTACATTCTTAAAACAAAGTGCCAGAAATAAATTTCTGTTTGTTATGGGGAAAGGGTGGTGACTTCTGTGCTGCAAAGCTGGGGCAAATGCGATTGCTTCCATATGGAATTGTTATGTTGTGGAGTACTTTCCTCACATTTAGTCCTTTGGTAACAATGAGTGGTGATACTGTAGATGGAAACGTAAGGGTGCTTCTTGTCTCACCAGCCTAGTTCTTAATGCACGAGAAAACTCTAGATCTTTTTTCTCAAATTTCAGCTTTATGAAATTAAATGCACCCTGTTTGTTACATGAGAGCTGATGTGAGGGTTTGGCTTATGACATTTTATATTATGTAGACATTGCAGACTTTAATATGGATAAAGTAAGCTCAGTGAACTTTTGTATGTCTATAATCAGTTTATAGAAAATGGGTTGTATTTTGTTGAAAAAGAAATTTGTTTGGGTATCTACTCTAAGGTAATGACCTAGAGGAGGTGTTTTCATTTATGTTTTCATTTCGACTTTTTAAAAGTGTCCTGTTCACACTCTGAATGCTTCTGACACTTGCAGAAATCTGTAGTGGGGGTTAATTACCACTTTCTTCCAAAGGCAGATATTTTGGAGATGTCTCTGAGATGCATTTAAGGCATTTGTCATTTCATAAAACTGTCTCATTGTCATTTCATAAAACTGTCTCATTGTGCCTCTTCTCTTTTTTTTTTTAAACATTTAACTAGTATATTATGTGAAGAAAGCCCGAAATCACCGCTGGCGGTGCAGTGATGTGACGTTTTGGTGTGTTGATGAGCACTTGTGTAATCAGTGGATACAGGCACTGAAAGAATTACTTGAAATGCAGAGTAAGTTTGACTAAACTACTAACACTTGCAGCATCATTTTACAGGCTTGTGTGTAAATTAATATTATTTTGATGGAACTGCTTTTTTTGAACTCTTAAGAGCAGCTTATGCTCAAAAGTTGAGGGAACTGAGAGTTGAAGTGTCTTGATTCTTCCTATCTCTACTTTTGTATCTCGCATATTCGGTAAGTTGTACTGAGTGTTTTGCTCTAATCAGTCAGGACTGTAGGTGTGTCATAATTTTTCCCAGATGTAAATTATTTTCACAAAATAGGGACACGTTAGAAGCTTAACAGAGTTTCCAGTCTTTCTTATAAACAATGTACCATTAATCATTTCTGAGACTCTTGCATATCTACTTCTTGGAAGGCTAAAAGTAGTTTTGCAGGAGTTATTCCTGAAGAAGATACCTTGATACGTGTCGGGGAGCAGCAGGAGCAGAGCAGCTCCATGACAGAAGGAAGGTTAAGGATGGCCATAGCACAGGCAGTGTTCTCACCAACTAAGGTGCAGTCGTACTATATCTGAGCAGGGATGGGGATAACAGCAGGTCCCTTTTACAGCCCAGATGAGATAAAGTAATTGGGTCCATCCAGGGAGGCCAGACAGGAGCAGCAGGAGGTAGAGGTGGGGGCAGGACTGGAGATAAGCTACCTACAGCACAGGTCTGAGGTCCATCTGAGGCACAGAGCCAGAGAAGGGACTATGATGTGATTCAGGCAAGTACTTAAGGCTCACAGGATAAAAGTGGATATTTAACAAAAAATGTTCTTCTGAACAGGCATTGAACAGTGTATCTTACTGATGTTCCTGTTTTGTAAGTGTTACACGAGGTATGTGACTTCCAGTAAAACAGACTATTTCAGAAAAGGTTTTCAGAGAGGGTGAATGGTGCTTTGGGTGTGTGGCAGCTTTAAACCATTCAAGCAGTCTAGCTTGGGTGGATTTATTATGCAAATGTGCTGATCTAATTTCCTTTTAAAATAATAACTTAGGATGCCATCTGAGGAAGTGCGAATGTTATAAGAGGTCTTCGGGTTCTATACAAAAAATGAAGGCTCTCTAGGTGCAGCAAGCGTTACCATTTTGTGTATCTGTTAGTACAGAGGTGTGATAATTGTGTTCATTGCCACCACCATAACTATTTGAACAAACTTGAGATAGCAATATCAAAGGTGTTTTCTGGGGGGAAGGGATTACACTACAGGGCAAGCACTTGCTGTGCAGGATGTGGTTTTGTAAGTTATTCTTATTGTATCTTTATCACAGAAAGGAAATGCATTGTAACTATGTTACCAAAGCAAGAACGTTGTTTAAATAAATTAATGTTAAAGTATTTCTATGTATACTTCACTCAGAAGTGCCTTTCCTATTGCTGCCCTTGGTTTGTCTTTTGTCTTGTATGTCTGTGATACTGACATCATTTAGTGGGAAGGTACTGCAAGAATCATATGCATAAGAATGTGAGACGTGGAGTCAGATGAAATGATTCCAGTTTTCACTTGATGTCTTATTACAAATTTGTTCAATACTGTCAGTATAATAAAGAGGATAGATGAAGCAGGTTTTTATAGCTCTTTGATAAAGAGTTATAGAGTTTTAACCCGGCAACGTGCGCTTGCAGCCCAGAAAGCCAACCACATCCTGGGCTGCACCAAAAGAAGCGTGGCCAGCAGGTCAAGGGAGGTGATTCTCCCCCTCTACTCCGCTCTGGTGAGACCCCACCTGGAGTACTGCATCCAGCTCTGAGACCCCCAACATAAGAGGGAGATGGACCTGTTGGAGCAAGTCTGGAGGAGGGCCACAAAGATGACAAGAGGGTTGGACCACCTCTGCTGTGAGGACAGGCTGAGAGAGTTGGGGTTGTTCAGGCTGGAGAAGAGAAGGCTCTGGGGAGACCTTATAGCAGCCTTTCAATACTTAAAGGAGGCCTACAGGAAAGATGGGGAGGGACTTTTTATCAGGGACTGTAGCAATAGGACGAGAGCTAACAGTTTTAAACTGCAAGAGGGTAGATTAAGATTAGATATTGGGAGGAAATTCATTACTGTGAGGGTGGTGAGACACTGCAACAGGTTGCCCAGAGAAGTTGTGGATGCCCCATCCCTAGAAATGTTCAAAGGCAGGCTGGATGGGGCTTTGAGCAACCTGGTCCAGTGGGAGGTGTCCCTGCCCATGGCAGGGGGCTTGGAACTAGATGATGTTTAAGGTCCCTTCCAACCCAAACCATTCTGTGATTCTGTAAGAGTTCATAAAGAGTTATAAAAGGCTTTTGTGCTGTGTTTGCTTTGATGTTTACAGGGTTGTTTTTGTATAGCTTGTTGGGTTTTTGTTTTGTGTACAAAAGCAGTGTACTCTAATAGTTTTTCCTTACTGCAGAGTGTAGACCAAAGCAGTTGCTTGTGTATATAAATCCATATGGAGGAAAACGACAAGGGAAGAGGATTTATGAACAGAAAGTTGCTCCACTCTTCAATCTGGCTTCTATCTCCACTGATGTTGTTGGTGAGTAATGAATATTTTAATTTATTAATAAACACAATCTGAACTGTTAAAACATCTCTGAGTAGCTAGTTCTTTCTGTTACCTACCTTTTCATGCTAAGGAAATTAAACTAAGTGGTCGAGAGGGAATGTTTCTAGTTAAAGTGTAGGTAGCCAGATAAATGATGACCTGATATCAGTTTTCTGCTTACTAAACTAAAAATTCTGGTACTTCTGAGCTATTTGAGCTCTTCATTTATAAGATACTGTCTTTCTTGTCTTTTTCTGTTTTACTGTTAAAACCAATTGTTCATTTGCACAATTTTTTAGTGAAATATTTTTCCATATGTACTGCAGTGCATGTCTTTTTCAATTCTTTCCTTGGCATAAACCCTTTTGAAACATGTTTTATGGGCAGGCTGTTTTATGGTGACATTGGTCATAGAATCATGGTTATTAATGAATTAAACCCAACATTTTTATAATCGTATATTATATACCATTTTGTAATAGTAATTTTGTAATAGTAATTTTTAATGTGCTTATTTCTTCATAGTAACTGAACATGCTAACCATGCTAAGGACAATTTATTTGAAGTTAATATTAATAAATATGATGGGTAAGTAACTTCACTTGCCTTTTCTTTTCTAGCTGATATATTCTGTAATTAGTCTGTTCTTGTCTCTAATTTAAAATAGTAGCCTTCATTGCTCATAGGTTTATTGCAACATCTGAAAGTTCTGGGACATATTCCTTTCCATAAGAGAACGATGTTTAGGAGTATCAAAGGAAAACTAAACTATTTCAGTAAACCTGTTCAGCACACAATGCATTCAAGTGTAGAATAACAATGTTTGCATGAGATTTGTATTCAAAAGATGAAAGTAATATTAATTCCAGAAGTTGAGCATTCTGTGATAGCTTGAAAGCTACCCTGAAATGTTTTGTGGTATAGGTGGCATTGATGTATACATGAGTCCAGACCACATGGTTATATGGAAGATTTTAAAAATGGTTGAACCACATAAATGCATGTGTTTCTCAAACTTTGATTCTTCTCACATACAGGAAAAGCTTCTTTGGATTCCTACGCCTAATTGTTGTTCATCTGTCCTCTTAGATTGGTTCTGATAAGTGGCTTTCCCTTCACTCAGTGATGAGATTCTTCATTTAGTCTCCAGATTCCCTATTTGGCAAAGCCATGTCTGTAACTTTGGAACTAGATACAGATTCTCAGAGATAACCGCTTCACTGTCTTCCAAGTGTATTTACTTGAGACAGCTTATTTAAACCTCTTGTGCTAGATTCCTGTTTGTTCTTCTCATTTCCCCTTGTAAGAATTTCTTATGGTGAGTGTACTAATCCAATAGCTCAGTGATAGAACAGCTTCTCTTTGAAGATAGGTACTTACAATATTCAGTTACAATATAGCAGGTTTTTGTACATCATTGTGCAGAACAACTAGAGCATGCTGTAATATTATGCAGGTAATTACTATGTTTAGAGTAAGTCTGACGTGTATGAATAGCTATGCTTCCTTATCAGTATGCCTGTTTCACAAGCCTTTGTAAAACTGTTTGAGGTTGGTTTTTTCCTTAGTTCTTGAACTATTTCACAGAATGGTTGAAATTAGAAGGGACCATAGTTCTTTTAAAACTCATTTGTCTTGTGGACTTGCTTCTCCTGAAGTCCTTTAGCATATGTAGTTTACTATTGTCATCTGTCTAAAAAGTGAAATGCTAGTCCATTAGAAAAATAAACCCAAAATGTAAGAATTGCTCCAGGATCTCTCTTACAGTAGTTCTTCACTAGGGGCCTTCACAGGTGTGACTTGTACATTGGTCATCTGATGTTTGTAATTAATTTGATCATGCTGATATTGTGTATGTGAACTTCTTTGTCTGCCAGTATTTACCCTTGATAGGTATAGACATTCATATCAGTGTCATCTCTGACCCTGGATATAGTATTTGTTATAAATAGAACACTACTGAGACAACATTGACCTTGAGCTGACGTGGTAATTCTAGTCCACTTAACCTCTTACAGTCTGCAGAGAAAGATGAGACAGGCTGAAGTTGAGGAATAATGTAGTTAAGCTACGGAAGGAGAAATCAATTATAAAAATGAAAAACAAACATCCTTTTCTCCCTTCTCTCCCAGTCTCTTAGGTCTTGACTTGGACAGTGTATATTTCTAAGACTGTCCTCTCCATTAGTGAAAAAATGACTGGGTTTTTTCAAGCTTTCCTTCTGCTGAAAATAGAATAATACGTAAATTTAAATCATCAATACTTAAAAATTAAATAAACTTACTTGCCCTATGAAATAAGTGTTCTGTCTGCAATATCTGTTGCTGACTATGTGGAAGAGTAAGTATTAGTTTATGCATTGGAAATGATTGGTATAGATAACAGTAAACATTCCTAAACAGGTACACTGGGGACTACATGCATAACTTTGGGTTTGTCATGTGTTCCTCTAAAGTGTATTTGAATTAGTTTTTCAGTTAAAGAATGTTTATGCTTTTAGAGTTCAGAGTGTGCATTTGATTACTGTGCATGAAATGTATGCTGCTGTAAAATAGTCTTTTACTTCCTAGTATTTGCTTGGCTGTGGACTCTCTGCTGAGCTTTAACATATTGAGGATCTGTGTAGCTGCTGCACCAGCTCTGACCTGAATTAAGTTTGCAAACCAAAGTTTTGCATCTGGTAACATTTAGAACTCTGTGTTTCCTTATGAATGGTTATGTAGACACACATGACTTCTGTCTGTTTGATGGGTGCTCAGCATGTTCAGAAGAGCATGTAAGCATGCACTTTTCTGTTTTTTTTGACTTTCATACAATGTATATACCTATTAAATTAACAGTGAAATAAATATAATTCTGCCTCAGGCCACAAATATTAACTTACTTTTCCCTTTTTAGTACAGGTACCCTATCTCCCTTTTGTTTACTTAGAAAGCTGTATGTACAGTCCTGTTCAGTGTTTTCCTTGTATAGTGAATTTCCACTGACACTTGTCTGTCTGCACACAGCAATAGGGGATAAAGACTTTTAATTTTTTTTAGGTTGCATTCCAACATTTTTTTTCTAACATTACAGACGTGTCTAGGTGCATTTGCAGTTGTGTAGCTTGATCATTTTTTTTCTGCTTTTTGTTAATTGCCAAGTTGACTGTGGGCTACTATGCTCTGTAAAAATGGAGGAGGAGAATATAACAACTATTTTTGATGTGCCCAGTGCATGCTGTAAGTAGAACACTTGCTGTGTTGTTTATTGACTGTTAGTGTGCATTCTAATTTGTGTTTCCTGGCAGTGTTGTTTGTGTTGGTGGGGACGGCATGTTCAGTGAAGTGATGCATGGTCTCATTGGAAGAATGCAGAAGGACTCTGGCATAGACCAAAATAATCCCAAAGCACCGTTAGTCCAGTGCAATATAAGGATTGGCATAATTCCTGCTGGTAAGAAAGGGTTAACTTTCAGTTTACTT
Organism: Stercorarius parasiticus; assembly: GCA_013396915.1. Lineage (NCBI taxonomy): Eukaryota > Metazoa > Chordata > Aves > Charadriiformes > Stercorariidae > Stercorarius > Stercorarius parasiticus. The sequence goes on along the minus strand of VWZL01005000.1, from coordinate 37,978 downwards.
TATTCTTGAAATTTCTTCTTATTCATAACTTCTTGAATTTAGGCCTAAGTGTAAGATATGAGCAATGGTAGTCCATAAAGACACCTAGCTAAAGTAGCTTGTGTCCCGGTATAATTATTGATCACATGCAATTTTATTTGGGAGGGATATTTTGCAAAGGAAATCAAATCTTAATGTGCAACTTCAGAATTTAATTACTACTACTTTTTTTTTTGTGGCTTATTGTGTGTTAATACCAGATAAGATGTTGACAGTAATACCTTTGCCCATCTGAACATATTAATGAGTGAAATTTACTGAACAGGCACTTGCCTGATAAATATTTTTTCCAGTTTCAAATGCTCCACAAATTTAGTTAGAATTGTAATGAGAACCTCCCAACCTCCCACTGGTCTGGCAAACTCTGAGCAAATGCTAAAATGTCTTTTTTTTTCTTTTTTTTCCTCCAGCTGTCATCACAGAAAGCAACTAGAGCTGAGGAACAGTCCTCAGGTTCCAGACCAAGTTGCAGTTTCTGCCCTTTTAGAGGTGCTCTACCTTCACAGTTCTCAATGTCAGCTGCTTTTTCAGGCAATCCTGACTGCTGTCATTGAGAGACGTTTGAGAGAACTCATTCTTGGAGTTCAGGTCTTTGGTGATAAACTTTTTTTATTGACAGACTTTATGAGAAAATTTAGCACAGGTGATAAAAATACACCAAGTGAAATAGTATATTTGTACCCTCAGGCTTTAGATGACTAATTTTATACTTGTTATATCTTTGTGAAGGATGTATCCAAACCCAACTGGTCTGAATTCTTGCTTGGAAGAAGCTTAACCCTTTCTGCTTGCAGTACAATAAGTGTTAGTTATCTAAAAGTTGCGATGTCAGTGTCCCCTTATGGTTTTTCATTCTCCTTGTTAGCTAGCACATTAAGGGTTCTGTATAACAGAATGACTATATTTAAATATATTCTGATTTTATTTGTTAAAGCTTTGTATTAAAATCAGTTTGTATAATAAACTTAACAAGAATAGAATTTGCTCCACCCTTCATTTCCCTTATTTGAGTGAATTTCTTGGACTACAGGTTTTTGCTTACATGGTGTTTCAGAAGATTTTTGCCTATTGATGATGTTAGTGACCATAAGAAGATAGAATTAAAAACAACAGAACCTCAGTATTAAGAGCTATTTCTTTGTCCTTAGGAAATTAACTCTACGCATGCTAAAATTGAAAGATTGACCTTGCTTTTTCAACAAGTTCTTAATGCATTTTTTTGAATTGCAACTAAAAATTATGATCTTCACTGGTATTTTAATATTGCTAACATGTATCAAGTCACTTTCTTCTCTTATATACTTTAGTGTTTTGTTTGTTGTGTTTTGTCCATTGTAGCTGTTTGCTATTTGAATGTATAGTGCATGCTCTATTCCTTGAACTAACGTGAGGTACAGCCTTGTAATCAGTCCTATGATTCAAATATTTTCTCCACGTCATTATTCAGATCCCTCAAAAATGGTTTATAATGGTGTATAAGGAAGCTGGCCTTGAAGTTCTATTAATTCAGTTTTTGGAAGTACAGAAAATAATAAAATCTTGATCTGTTTGTATAATGTACAATGTTTAAAATGGTACATTACTGAAAATATGGGAAAGTGCTTATTTACTGAACAAATCTTAACCCTTTCTTAATTCTTCTAGCTGTCACAGGGACCTTAAATTGTGTATGAAACAGCCAAACCCATGCATTGCAGGGTGGTCAGGAAGGCAGCAAGAGGTTGTTTTGTTTTGTTTTCCCAGCCCTCGGTGAGGCTGTTTTCTGTTCATCTTTGCTTGATGTAATGGAGCTCTGACCATGTATTGACCCCAACAGATCTGCTAGTTCCCAGACTAGTGCAAGAAATCTGTTCCAAAATAAGTGACATCCTTAAAAATACTCTTTTATTTTTAACTAAATACAGCAAATCAAAAGGAATAATGGAATATAAATCATGCATCTAGAAAAACTTCATCCATGATGCTCTTCTTAGTTCTTTATAACCAACCTTTTTCTACAGTCCTAAGAACTCATTAATAGATATTGAAAACAAACACTACCCATAGTTTAAGTTCCAAAGCTCTATTTGTCTTCTAATACATGGAGACACTTTACTCAGTGAGGACAGGAGCCTGGGGTAAGGTGACACTGAATCAGTGTTTTTGCCTTTTTTTATCATTTAGTTCCTAATGTCAAGCTGTTTTAACAGAAACATGGCAGGTTGTGGTTTATGACTGTGATTAAACAGTGTCTGTGTTCAAACTAACACTCAATTCAACAGACTTAATCTTTGCTCAGAAACTTATCAATTTAATTGTACAAAGGTTTGAAACTACAAATGAAAGAGATTTAATGCTAACACACTCTCATCTCTATGACTTTTTTGAGTGATTAGCTTTATCGCATAGACAGAATCCCATTGTACAGGCTCTTTTTGGTTTCGTTTTTTTTTAATGTTGGATGCTACTTGTAAATCGATGATTCTAACTTTCTGGAGCAAAGCCCTGCTTGGCCCCTTTTTTTGTACCGATCTGTTTCCAGACAGTCTCTCTCCTTAGTGTGTCTTCTGGTTAAAAAAATATCATGTATTCCTATGCTTTATGGTACATTTTTATGAAATAACTTGTGGGTTTTTATTGATGTGAATAAAGGCTTCTGCTGAAATGGCAGTTTTAACTTCTGAGTTTCTCGTAGTTGCAGCCGTTCTTCAAATCTGCCAGTGTAAATTGACTGAATGCAGTTGTAAACAGATTTGCTGTTAAGGGTCCTTAGAGGCTGTAGCAACCTGACGAAGTTTTGCACCGTGATGTGGTAACTACAAGTCTCTTTAGTTATTACTTCCTCCTAGTGCCATCTGGCCTTAAAAGCACATACAGCTATGTGTTCTTACTGCGTCCAGAGTCGTAGCATGCCTCCATAGAACTTAAAAACAGAGAATCATTTCTTTTACAACATGCGGCACTGAGGTTTTGTCCACATGTTTTAGTATTAAAATTATATCCTCTAGAGTAAGCCAAAGTAAATCATTCTTATTACTCAACTTGGCACAGAACAGGAGGACAAAGCTGTCAACTGCTGTTGGAGGACTCTTTAGTAAAAGAGAACAGCTTAGATTAAATACTCTTAAGATCTCAGCAGGTACAAAAAAACCACTCCTACTTCACTCTGTGCTGTGGCATAAAATTAATGCATTCATTCTTCCAAAACCCAAGTCTGTCATCCTACCTTGGGGATAGGAGAAAAATCCTCCAAGCGCTAGGGAAGAGTGAGCAAAGTGTAGATGCAAAGTGTAGATACAAAGTGTTAATTGCAGTAGTGATTTAGGCTTCTAGTGTATCCAGATCCCCCTCACTTTCGTTGAGGTCAAGGTATGAACTCTGTAATGTCTAGGATTGAAGCATGCACTATGATTATAATCAGTGTGTCGATGCGTAGCTGTAGAAATGCAGAATGCTAAAGACAGCACAGGCTTCCTGTGTGAAGGTAGTATAGAAAAACGGTGGAGGATTAATTCACAAACTTAAAAACCAGATGCAAGTAAAATCATGAAGTGTGACTGGACTCCTACACTGCTGTCATTTAGGCTGTAAAATTTCTCTTTGAAAATGTGTTAAAGCATAGCATAGAAAGCTGTCTAATTATTTTTTTAAATGACTCCAAGTGATGTGTCTGCAGCCTTCTCTGTTACAACATTTGTAATATTTAATGATCTTTGCAGTTTAGTTAGCATCTCATTTCAAGGTTCAGTATGTCCAGTTTGAAATCTGATGTGCAATGCTTTGTGTTCCTCCTTCAGCATTTTAAATCCATTATACTTCTGGAAATGACAGTCTTAGGGCTAAATACTGCACTTAATATGGTGGGGCTGCTATGAAGACAACTAAGTCAAGATTACTTTTCCATGTGATGTTAATTTCATCTCTTAAATTTGCCATTATTATATTAATCCATTTTTGTTGTACTGTGGTACTGAACTTCTGCTGAAGTGATTATCTGCCAAAAAAACCCAGAACAAAATCCTTCTGAACTGTTCCTTTTTAAACCAGTCTGTCATTCTGCAGATGTTAAACTTGATTTCTTGGCTTCTGGATGCAGAAAGATAGATGTACAAAACTTTGAGTAGGAACATGACCGTGTGCCCAGGCCATTCATCTGTACCAGTAGCTTCTCCCCTTCCTTTTGAATGTGTCAGATCCTTGTCATTTGAAAATCACTTCCCATAAAAGTCACCATCTAGATTTTTCAAAATACTAAATGCTGCTTGGCCAAAAGTATGCAGTTACTCTGTCATTAGCATGGCTCACCTGATATTTTGTCTATGAGGTGACTGCATGGATTGTGACTTCACGAAATGCTATAAAGATAGGGGACCCCCACTGAAGTTGCTGTTCTACCTCCTTGCAGTACAGACTCCTGTTGCCAAGCTAATTTGTCTCTGAGGATTCTCTGTGTGCTGTGGGAGCACCTGCTCCTGTGAAGGGTATCTCACGTAGACCAATGCTCATGACCACTAAGAGTATTTCTATTTCTTCATTAAATTCACTCTTTTCTGTAGGATTAACATCTAGCTGACTATTGGTTCTGTCATCTGCTTAGTTTAGTGCTTCCAGTTCTTTTGAATTTGTTTAGTTTATTCCATCAATAAAAGCACAAAAATTAATACTTGTAGCCCACAGCATGTGTGTGTTTTGATTTAAGAAAACTTAGTTGTAAGCTGGTAGTCTAATCATTTTTCAGATGATTGATTCTGTGGAACAAAAAAAAAAAGTGCTAGAATTAATGTCATGAATTCTTCCATACAACCAGTAAATCACCTGGTTTTGCTTATTGCTTTGGTGGTTCTATGCATCTGTCTGCGTCACTCGTCTGCTCTCTAATATCCAGCAATATCTGCATGCAGAGCGGAAACCTGGTGATTTAGCTGTACTATATTCTATGTAGTGCAGTCCATCATTTTGGTTTCTTTAATCTTGCTTTAGCAAAAATGTTTTATGGGGAGTACATTCTCTTTAATGTTTTAAATGCATATCTTGATCCTTTCTCAGTGTGATTAATTAAAAGGAAGGATTTCCTTGATAATTTTTCAAATCATTAAATGTATTTATTTGAAAAATTACAGTGTTTAAATTTGGGGAGGGAAAGAACATAGAAGGACTTGCCTATATAACAGCTGTGTGGCTGTATGATACCTCCCAATAACAAGCAGACTTTGGGGAAAATGGGTAACCAAACAGGGCTCTAGTGTACACAATTTGTGATAAAGATTCAAAGTAATTAAACTTATTTTAACAAAAACTAATTGATGTGCCCTCTACACGCTTCATATTTTCAGTAGGCTCTTAATACCAAAATATCTGGGATGAGAGCTTTCTTCATCTGGGAGATTTCAGATGTTTAGTTTGGGATTCAGCTGTCTACGTATGGGGGAATGGTGCCACCATCGTTGAAATGTACTAGCCCGGTGCTAGACAACTGCTGTACTGGGGTACCCTCTTTAATTGGGTCCTGGATCTGCTGCTTGTTGACTGTGTCAGGCTTCTGCACAGCATTTACATGATAGAAGCTTCTCTCATGCCCTTCACTGTCAGGGAAAGTGGTGTCCATTTCCTGAGAAGTGAATTGGAGGGAAGAGGATTTTCTTCGCTCCTATTGCTAACTGCATATACCCTGACTGATTTCAAAGTGAGAAGGAAGCAAAAGTAGATTTTAAATAGTGATTGCTCATTCCTCCATTTTTAGTTGTCAATTTGAATTTGATTAGACCTCAGAAATTAAGTACTCTGTATCTGAGCTGCTCTACGCTATCTCTAGTGTATCAGTAGCAAATCTGAGAACATATATGTAGACCAAGTCATTTTTTGTTTTCAGATTTCCCGCCTTGACTTTGAAGGAATTCATTTTCAGGGAAGGGATGGGAGAAACTGAAAGATAACTTTGGAGTTAGGTGCTGCAACAAAAATGCCTTGCTACATCTGGCCCTGACTTCAAAGTCCCTGCTGCAGAGAAGAAATCAGAACCCTAGATTAGGCCCTTAGATGGTTTTTATAGGGATCAGGGAGAATTGCGTGTCTCTAAACAGCACCTAAAATACTGAGGGAACATACTGATGGAGCAGGGGCCTGGAGGTCGTTAGTAACAAAAACAGAATAAAGGTGAAACCTAAAGCTTCCCCCTCTTTCTTCTTGTAGGTATTTTGCTCCAGACTGTAAAGGCAAATCTCTATCCACTTTGCTCCCCTGTCTATAAACTAATTCCTGAAAGCAAGTATTTACTAATTTTCAAGTAACAGAACAGAGCAGGAGTTTCTGATTCAAGATGCAGCTGAAGGAGGAGGGGGTGTTGACAGCGTGGAATTTGGATCACTTCCCCCCAGAAAACAGGGCACCGATCAACTTATTTTCATGAGATCTTAATGAGTAAGAAATCCTAAGCAAAGGAGAATCAGTGTATGCCTGCCTTCCCCTCCATCCCTAGTTGATATAAAAGCTGTAATGTAATCCTGAAGTTTTTCATGTAAATTAACTTATTTCCCTTCACTAACTGCTATGTATTTATTGCTCATATAGTGAAAATCTTTGTGCTTTGTGTGGGAAGAAAGAAATCCTACTCACCGAGGTGGGGGGGGAAAGGTTACAATTTAAATCATAATTTTTGTATCCTTGTCTTTACTTTATTGCATAGAATAGAAAGGGGAAAGACAAAGGAAGATAATGCTTTTATTTGGAGGACCATGCCAATAATACTTGCTTTGAAAAGATATAGATTAATCTCTAGGTTTTTTTTATTTTTTAGGATCAACAGATTGCATATGCTATTCAACTGTTGGCATTTCTGATCCAGTAACATCAGCTCTCCATATTATTGTAGGTAAGTGGTCACAGTTTGCTGTTTTGTTATGAAAATGATTAAAATAGCAAAAAATAATAGTTTCATTTAGTTCTTTCTATAAGTCTGTGAAATATAATTTGAACACAATGGCTGAGTTGAAATACAAAGTTTTTGTCTGGGATTTAAGTCTGATTTGAAATACAGGAGGCTTAAAATTAATTGCTATCTCTACTGTAATTCATTGTTTTCAAGGGATCATAATGTTTTGAAACTTTATATCTGGTGCTTAAGTTTTTATGCATTCTGGCAAGCTTTTGAAAATAGCAGTAAAATATAGTGAGCAGTGTAAGTTGCTGGGCTATATATATATCTATATATATCTATATAGATATATCTATCTATGTTAGAGAAAGCTATGACAAGTGCATGTACGCTTGAATAGTAGTGTTTTGTACTTGTTGACCAATTGTCCGGCGCAATTCAATGCTTCCATGCTAAGTTAGAAGAATGGCTTCTGCTTGACTGGAATTAGCTGATAATTCCCCGGTTTTACTATCTGTAAGTCATATATTTGAGGAGAAACTAGGGAGGAAAACAACTACTCTTCAATAAATACTTTTTGATATATTGTCATCAGTTGGGATGCTGACATTGCCACTTCTCAAAGTCCTCTAGTAATGGAGACCCTGAACTGCACAGGGGCTGAAGGAGACAGCTTGGCATATTCAGTGCATTGTGATTTGTGATGTCCATCCTTTCTGCTGCATACTGAAGAATCAGTCACCCATTTCTTAATACTGAATTTGAAAAATTGTGCAAGGCAGTCTTCAGTTATAATGATGTTATGTAAGCATAAAGGATAGCATTTCCAAATGATGATTATTTCATTATCACTTGTTATGGAGTGCTTAACAGTTGCAGTTTTAGGAGCTGGTGTTGCAAGGGTTTACACACGTGTTTCTCTGTTACTAACCTATGGTAAAATCTATTCAGCGTATGTGCAGTTTAGGCCATTGGACTAGGATTAGAGAGAGATGTGGATTTACCATATCATAGATTTCAGCTGGATTACTAAATTGCATATATACACTCCTATTTTTAGGAGTGTTTTTCACGGAAAGGGTTCTTCACAGAAGTCTGTGGTGGAAGGCTGAGAGACAATGGGCGTAAAGTGAAAGAAGAAAAGAGTAAAAACAGAAATCAATCAAAACACCAAGCAAAGAAACATAACCACCTCCCCAAGCCCCCCAAAACCCACCACCACTCTAAATCTTACACTATGAGGACATCAGCGAGGTGGTGTACTCTCTGTTTTTAGGGATGTTCAGGACTTGACTGGATAAGCCCTGCGTAACCTGATCTGACCTCATATCTGAACCTACTTTAAGTGGAAGGTTTGATGAGAAACCTCCTAAGGCCCCTTTCCAGCTGCAATTACCTTCTGATAGTATGGCATATAGGATTAAGTAGTATCCGGTAAATGTACAGATGCTGTATTGATGTCTTCTATAACATCCCCACCTACTGCTATATGGTAAACAAGTGCAAATTCTTCATTACATATTTTTAGCATACCAACCTTTCTTCTCACTTAGTGCTTAATGCTTTTTAAATATTAAATGAATTTACTATTAAAAAATATTTTTCCCTTTTTGTATGTATAAGAAATATATATATACACATGACATTTATATGTTATGACATGAATATAACATATTTTTTACTTCTAAAAAATTAGCAATGCTAAAGGTGCTATCATGTTTCCAGCTGCAAACAAAATAAGCCTTAATAGAACCTTGCACTTCTAATCTTCATAGGTGACTGTCAACCTCTGGATGTCTCTTCTATACATCATAACAACACTTTTTTGAAGTACTATGTATCATTGCTGGGTTACGGTTTCTATGGAGATATATTAAAAGATAGTGAAAAGAAGCGGTGGATGGGTCCGATGAGATATGATTACTCAGGTAACTCGTGTAATTATTACATTCTTTTGTCAGCATGTAAATGTATTGGAGCAGTTGATGTGGTCTCTCCAAACCAAGCTTCTCAGAAGCTTTTAAACATCAGAAACAGACCGAACCTGATTTTCAACTCCTTGTAGTACCAAGTACGTTGGATCATATTATGTAAAGCTCCGTAACTTGGGGGATAACATTAACAGTGTGCTCACTGAAGGTGTGTTGAATATATGTCACCTGGTGATAGCTGCCTAAAAAGTAGTCTTTTCTGTGCTAATCATTTTGAGCTTCTTTTCAGTCAGAGAGAGGTAATCACTCCTCTGTCTTGGACATTCAGCTGGTGGAATGAATTGTTAATTTTTATCTTCTTCCGGCACTAATTAGAGAGAGAGATGAGTGGTTTAGCCTAATTAACTAATATTTGGATAACATCTGTGCTACTGGAAAGTATTTTTTTGCCTTCTTTGATTTGTCTTGTGTTAGGGAAAGAAGAAGCAAAAGCAGAATTCAAGTAGCATAGGCCGATTTTAAGATTCAGCAGTGATGTACAGCTAAAATTTTTAATTGGCTTTAAAGATGTCAAACAAAGTAATGACACCATTGGCAAATGTTAAAAAGTTAGGGGGTGGTATTTCCTTGTCCTATACAGTCTAAAACATCTTAACACAAAGCTGTGAGCTTAAGGAGAGCAACTGTGGTTTTGCAGTCCTTAGAGAAGGAGGAAAGAGAGGAACAATCAAGGGATGTATGCAGAGGTGTTTGCAATGTGGATTTATAATGTCTTAATGCTGCTTAATGCCTTTTTTATGTAGGCTTCAAGACTTTTCTTTCTCATCATTACTATGAAGGAACAATTTCTTTTCAACCAGCAAAACACACACTGGGATCTCCACGAGATAAAGATAGATGCAGAACAGGGTAGGCTAATGTTTATCTCTGGATATTTGACATGAACTGTTTTAAAAGGCCTGTACATAAATAGAGGTCACAGAAATGTTGTTTTTAATATCAAAACACTTACTCTGAAACAGACAAGCTTGTAAAGAAGTTTATTGACTCATTAAAGAGAACACTTCATTTTATCAGGTCAGTAAACAAAAATGTAATAAAATTTTGTTAACTGGTCTCTCCCTCCCCCAATTTTAATTGAAGCAAAGTATAACAGCACACACAAGTAACACTGTGCTGTGTTACTGCTAATAAATGAAAACTCTGGATGCCCCATAGCTTCTACAAATGGAAATAATTATTCAAAAATTCTCAAATGTTCACATTGTAATTGGATCTATCAATTTTAGGAATTGCTTTAGTGCCATGACAACAGCTGGCATGGCTTGTCCTGAGGATAGGTCCTCTCTGGAATCAGCCTATTTACCCTTTGTTTATAAACTGCTACTGTGCAGTATAAATTCTGTGTGATATTCTTCACTTGTTTCTCCAATCGGGGGGGCCTACCTTAATCTCCAAGTGTTCCTTCCTTTCTTTTTGCTTTCACCTGCTTGAAGTTATGCTAGTATTTATTGTTCTTCTACATATATGAGTGCAGCTATCAGAGATATAGTAGCTGTCACAGCAGCAAACAGCACAGCAGGATACAGAGGAGCCAGAAACTTTGGCCAGAAACTACCTGGAACTTGTTGAGACTGGTCTGTAATAATAGTGCTGTGACATGCAATGGATCACGGTCTCCAGTACTACCTGGAGCAACTGTCCTGATCCGTCAGGTGCTTTGATGCAGGGGAAGCTCCAGAGGGAGAAAGCTGTCATCCGGGCCTCAATCAGGGAGTAAAGAGTGCCTGATGCCTCGTGGGGGATTTTATACATCCTGATAATTGCTGGAAGGGCAATAGGGCTGGGCACAAGCAATTCGGGAGAATCCCAGAGTGTGGTGATGACAGTGATCATGCAGAAAAGTGGGGTGTGTGATGATTGAAGACAGGCTTGGCAGCGGTGACTGTGAGATTATAGAGTTTAAAAGCCTGAGAGAAGTAAGCAAGACAAAAAGTAGAATTGCAACTCTGTACTTCAGGAGAGCAGATTTTGGTTTATTCAGGAATCTTGGCAAGATTCCATGGGAGACTGCCCTGGAGGACAAAGAGGCCCAGGAGAGTTGGTTGGTAGCTCCTCCAAGCACAAGAACAGTCCATTCTGATATGCAGAAGCTTGAGTAAGCACGATAGAAAACCAGCGTGAATGGGCAAGGATCTGAGAGGTAAAGAGAAGGTGGAAGTGGAACGTGTTACTTTGGAAGAACACAGAGACGTTGCCTAAATGTGCAGGGATGGAGCTGAGAAAGCCAAAGCTCAGGTGGAGTTGAAGTCAGTGAGGGATGTGAAGGATGTTACTTCTTATGAAGGAATGATACAAGTATACCAATCAAAAAAAGAAAAGCTAAAGGAACTGTGGGCCTGCTGCTTAGTGGTGTGGGGAACCTAGTGATAAAAGATACAGAAGAGGCTGGAAAATTACTCCTTTGCCCCAGTTTTCACTGATGTAGTCTTCCCCCAGGCCTTGCAGGGCGCCAGTCCTGTGGATGAGGGGGAAACAGTAGGTGTTACATACCTTGACTTTAGCAAGGCCTTTGGTGCTGTGTACCGTAGTATTCTTAAAACCAAATTGATGAGACGTGGACTGGGTAAGCGGATGGCTGGAAAACTGTCTAGACTACTTAGATAGGTTGTGAGTACCGAGGTGTCCCTCGGGGATGAATACTGGGGCTAATACATCTTCATTAATGACAGGGACAGTGACAGAGAGTGCACTCTCAGCAGTTTTGTGGATGATACCAGGTTGGGACGAGTAGATTACATGCTGAAAGTCAGGGCTGCTATTAAGAGGGACCTTGCTGAGCTGAAGAAATGGCTAATAGGAACCTCCTGAAGTTCAGCAGAGGGAAACATCATGTACTTGGGGTGGAATAATCCCATACAACAGTACTGACTGGGCACTGACTGGAAGGCAGCTCTGCTGAAAAGAACTTTGGGATCCTGGTGGACAACAGCTGTACCTGAGTCAACAGCGTGTCCTTGCAGCCAGAAAGGCCAACCATATATTGGGCTTTCTTAGCAAAAAAAGAAGCGAACAGGTCAGGAGAAGTGATTCTTCCCCTGTATTCAGCACTTGTGAGATGAAGGACTGGCTCCAGTATGTCAATGTCTTTCACTGTTATAGCAGTCAAATATTGGGACAGGTTGCCCAGAGGTGTTGTACCCTTGCAGATATTCAAAACTTGATTGAACAAGACACTAATCCTATAAGACCTGCTTTGAGCAGAGCTTTGGACCACATCAGAGGTCCCTTCCGACCAATGTGATCTTGCAGTTCTGTGATGCTATTTTTGACATCGAGTAATCTTCAGCACTGTACTTAAGAAACTACACTGCCTGCAGGGCTATCGTGATTCATGCCACATCAGGGTTGTCGGTGCCATGCTGCATCTTGTGGTGGAGAAAGGTCCTGTAATGATTGGGTAAAACAAAAGTTAAACTGCATAATAGCTTTGTTTTCAGAAAGTGAATGGTATTTTTGTTTTCAGATGTTACATTTGCAAGAGAAGTGAGCAACAGCTGGCAGAACAGCAGAAGGAATGTGGATTAAAACACGAAGGTAATTTGTCATAAAAAGTAAGATGGTGTAATATTATACAAAATACTATTTTTCAGAATATATCAGGTCAAGTGGGTGGGTGTTTTTTTTTTTTCCAACGTGAGTTACTAGATAATCCATGGTTTTTTTATTTTAAGGAAAATACATTTAAATATGTGAGAAAGATGTAAGGTGTCTCCTCCACCCAGACCTCAAAAATTTCTGATAAAATTATACTAATTGTGTATTTCAATGTGTTAGGTTTCTTTTCTTTAAGAAAGATATATTTTGTGAGCTAGGACTCTGTTCCTTTTGTGAGAAGGACTTAACTGATAAACTGTGAGGTGGTATAGAAGGAAGCAGTTCATTAAGATAACTTTTAGAATAGACCAGGATTAAAAATTTGTGTTTGTTAGCCCAAAAGTCATCCTATGTAAAGCTGTTCATTAAATAAATGTGAGGCAGTGAACTTGGACAGGTAATAACCAACTAATAGACTGTCCTGGTTTCAGCTGGGATAGAGTTAATTTTCTTCCTAGTAGCTGCTGTGTTTTGGATTTAGTATGAGAATAATGTTGATAACATATTTTTTTAGTTGTTGCTATTAATATTAAGTCAAGGGCTTTTTCAGCTTCCCGTAGAAGCTGAGAGGCAGCATAGACAGGACAAGCTGGCCAGGGCAGAAGAATATTCCATACCATAGATGTCATGTGCAGTATATAAATGGGGGTTGGCTGGGGGGCAGGGATCTGCAATCGATGCTAGGGATGGGTTGGGCAATCCATCATCGAGTGGTGAGAGCAAGTGTGTTGCATCACTTATTTTGTGTATTCTTTTGCTGTTATTTGTTTTTCTCTTCCGTTACCATTCTATTAAACTGTCTTTATCTCAACCCATGAGTTTTTTCCTTTTTTTCCCCTCTCTCTTCTCACTATCCTACTCGGGGAGCCAGGGAGAAAGGAAGTGAGTGAACGGCTGTGTGGTCTGAGTTGCTATTGGGGCTAAACCATGCCATGGGCTTAAGTATTTCTGTACAGTACCCCACTGGTACTTAGTATAAATGATAAATCAGATTTCTCTAGTTATGCTATCTTTACTCTCCTTTTCCCCCCCATTCCAACTCCTGTGCACACTTCCATGGATTTTTTTATGGGCATAGCTTTTCCTTCCTCTGTTCAAACAACTGTTAATATACTGGATTCTGTGCAGTCATCCTCCTAGCTGTATCTCTTTATGTCTGACTACTATGCCCTAATGGGAAGCACTGATATTGATAGACTTGTGGCCTTGCTGGAGTAAGATACGCAGGTTCAGTTGGCCGAGTTTCACCTCTGGTCTCAGTTCATCGACTTGGATAAATCCCTCTTAAACTTCGGGCCGCCTTCCACTGGTGCTTGTTTCTGCTTTTACTCTTTTTTTTTTTTTTTTTTTTCCCCTTGCAAACCCCAGTGCATAAAACCTTAATTTTCTTGACACAAACATTATAACCTAGATTATTTTATAATTACAGTTATTTTGCACAGTGTCTGTGCCAGGCTCTAGCCATTTGTTAGCAAAAAGAGTATCGTCATACTATAGAAATTCATTTGTAGCATAAAGACTGTATATAGATTTCTATGCCAACTTGAATTCCTGTTACACATGCTTCTCCATAGTGCTTTCATCCCAGCTACTGCTTTCACATCTTTGATATAATCAACAGATGGCCAGATCGGAGTATTTCTTGAGTTGTTTTAATTTATGCCCACATTCAGCTAAAGAAATTGCTTTACATAATATTTTCTTAGGAGCTAAATCTGATAGCTAAATTGTCTTTTTGAGAAATAACTGTAGTTAGAAATTGCCAACCTTTTTTATTTTGTTGGGGGAGGGGTTGATATTTTTTTGTTTGTTTGGTGGTTTTTTTGTGTTTTGGTGGGGGTTAGGGGTTTTTTTGTTGTTGGTTGTTTTTTCAAATCTGACCTTCTGTTAGCTTTGATCCAGTAAAGGAGCAAAGGCAGAAGAAAGTTACAGGTTAGTGAGCAATCAAAACTGCTTTAGCCAGCATTGCACAAGACATTAAGCAGCTGTTTATGTAGGATATTTTTTACTTAAATCCATTTCACTTCTGGTAGCTGGCTTTCTTTGCAGTTCCATCTCTTCTCCATGCAGTACTGGTAAGCAAACAATAAAAATCAGCTACTCTTGATTTGCAATAAAAAGTATTTTAAATCACCAGCTCAGATAAGCTTTTTACTTGGCAGAGTGTATTGGCTGACTCCTTCATTGTGCCTGCTTGGTTTGAGTACAATTCAGACAAGTTTAGAAGGCTGTTTGCATTGACTGTAAACGAACATATTTCTTTGCGTTGTGCAGAATTCTGTGTGTGTGTGCTGAGTAAATTTTGAGTGTTGGTACTTTATGCTGATTTCAGCAACTTGCAGTATATATACACAATAGACAGCTGAAATGAGTGCCGTTTATGCCCTCCCAGCTTATGATTGCTCTATCGTATGAAAGATATTGTGGGCAAATAATTTGCGCTATTACAGCGAGGCACCCTGCAGAATGGATATGAAAACAGTTGGTCATTTAAAATGTGATAAATACCCTGACTTTGTTCTTACTTGAACAGTGAAGCTTTTCTTGAGTAACATGCTGAAATTTATGCTGAACTATACTTTTCCACCAGGTGAAAACAATCTATTACAGTAACACATATAAGCATTCTACTTTAAGTAATTTGAGACTTATTTGTTACAGTGAGCATACTTCTAAAGCTAACACATATCTGGATGCACCATAGTCTAAATTGTTAATGCTTCTCAGATAAACAACAACAGCATTTACCAGTAAATGGTGGTGTTTTCATTTTGTTTGTATCTCAGAAAACACCTGGTTTTCTTGTAAATATTGTAAATTTTCCTTTACAGTCCCAGAGACAGATGTTTCCAGTTCCAGTAGTTCTTATGTGCTGTTCAGTTACCTTAATCCCAGACCAGGACCCCATCATTTGCCTGCAGCCTGAACACATTCATTCTGTAGTTTGACATTTAAGTCTTTCTCATCATTCTTAAGATACACATTTTGAATCTGATTTAAATTATTTCTTTCTGTAATGTCCTGTTTGAAAGCAACATTAAAAGATTGGTAGTAAAGCAAGCAATACTAAAACCAGTCTGGCAAATGATACAAAAATCTTGAATTTAAGAGCTGCGTTTTTTCTTGTTATTACTGATTTGTTTATCAGGAGATAGAGAGTACAGTTTAGATGGAAAAAGAGTAAAATTTTAGTGTCCTTTAAGTCTTTTGTCACATTATAATCCTACTCTGTTTTTCCTGGAATCCTGGTTTTTTTGGTTCTGTTACTAAAGAGTAGTTAGTAAGAGGTTCCAATGAATAAAAATTCAAGGAAGCGAGAAAAGTTCACAGAGCAAAGAACAACTACAGAATACTTTCATTTTTTTCTTAGTTTTTTTCTTATTTTTCTGATGTATAAAGCTTGGAAGAGGTGAATCCAAAATGAATGCATCATACATGTTAGGTCCAAAATTACCTAGAGAGTTGTAATAATGATTCTCTAAAGTAAATGCGAAGTTCCTAAAACTAAGACAGTAAAGAATATCAGAATTTCAGGACATGAAATACATAGCATAAATGTCATCTAAAGTCTATCAAAGAAGCACCTTGAAAATAACTATAAGTTAACCCAAACATGGGGAACTGAATAATGTTAGATGTCTAAGTCCATACAAGCTAATATGCCTCAAAACGTCTATCTTGCTATGGTTTATGATCAAACTTAAACAAGCTTATATAAACAAACTTTATAATTTTTTGTTCATTCTTTAATTTTACCCCTCATCATCAACAATGGCACTTCACTCCTGAACTCCAGTCCTAGAACCACGTGTATCTCCACAGACTATTCTGCATTCATTACTGCTGTGGAGTTGTTCATTTCAAATATGTGAGCCCACATTTTGGGGGGCGTGGGGTGGAAACAGCCTCCTGATCTGCTGCCTGCTGGTCCCTGCTGAACCCTGAGTCATCTCTTCCCTTTCTGTCTTTTTTTTTTTTAAATATAGTTTTGGCATTTAGGCAGAAGAGGAATATTGATTTAGAAACCAAATTTTAAACCACTGTCTTTGCATCGTTGTTTAGCTAAGATTAACACGTTGAAGAGCAAGAATACATTTTTTTTGAAAGTTGAAAGTCCCCCTGAACTTTCGTGCTGCAAGAGTTGTAACTTGCCTGTCTTGTCCCTGCCTAAGGCTTTGTGGGTTTTCCCAAAGAGCATTGATCCTGAATTTGACAGGCATATGTCAGAAAAGGTGAGCAGTTTTAGTAGATAATCAGGCTGTGAAGGGAGAAAGCAACCTTCTCTGTTAGCATATGAAAAATAAATTTTTTTTTTAATGCAGTTTATTTTAGATATGTATTGACAGTGCATGAATATGGCCAGTAAAAACTTTTAAGTTGTCAAGAATGATTGCTTTTTAGTGTTCTTGTGAGTAGACCAAATAATAACCTATCACCGTGCCTTTATTGATGTGTTTCAGAAGATGAAGAACGGAAAGTTATTAAAGGGAAATTTCTAGCCATCAATGCAGTAAATATGAGCTGTGCCTGTCCACGAAGTCCAAAAGGTCTTTCACCAGCAGCTCATCTGGCAGATGGCTCAGCTGACCTCATTCTAGTTCGTAAATGCTCCAGATTCGATTTTCTACGGTACCTTGTCAGACATACGAACCAAGATGATCAGGTGCGTATTCCCTTTGACAGTGAATTCTCCAGAGGATTCAGTCTAGAGTTGTAGATACCGATATTCTTACATGACAAAAAGAACATCTACGAAGCAGGCTTTAAAAAAAAAAAAATTATGTGTTTTGGGTGACATAATCTGTAGTACCACTAAAAAGAAAACAGAATCCTTTTAGCTAAGTCAAGTCTTTGTCCATAATGTTCTAACAAAATTCCACTTCTGCCAATTGAATTCTGTGTCATAACATGTTCCATATATTTGCTGTTTGGACAATATTTAAAGCAATTTTTATCACAACTGTGCCCCCATGTATTCGTCATGAAAAACTGCTCACAGCAGTATAACGTAGCTAAGATAGAAGAGTAGTGAAGAATAATAAACCACTTTTTGTAAACTGTGTAAAAATATAGTTTAGAAGAAAGTTACCAGAACTGCAGTTTGATTGTAAACAGCAGGCTTTTAGCAGAATTTTAATACATATATGTGACCAGGATATGAGCTTATGCATTCAGCTTCAAAATTATTCCTTGCGTATGTTGTAGCTGTCAGGACAAACTGCAAGGGAAGATTCATCACTGCTTTGGATTGTAGTATCTGTTGAAACCAGAGCTGTGGCTGTGAATACACGCATTTAATATTTGTCACAACCTGATATTATTAACACGGTCTGGAAATTAACTGAACAATGGACTAATGTCATATCTAGTTATAAAAGCAATAATAAATCTCACTTGTTTATGATGCTGTTCTTCCCCCTCTGTCGAAGAATTAATATAGATTTTTTTTTTCTTGTATTTCCTCATTACTGTTCCCTGGGACATTGTGTTTGTGTCTGTATCCCTCCTTCCTGCTATTCTCAGCCTCCTCTTCTTCCCTTCACTCCTTCCCACTCACTCTCACGGTTCCCTTCATGGGAGGGATTTGGTTTTGATTATTTGAAGCATTCCCTGTCTACCTTTCAAATTGGCTTCAACGTTTATGAAGAGACTAGGTTCTGCTTAGCCTGGAGACAGGAGAGCATCCATGGGTGGCTCTGTGCAGCCGTGGATGCCAGTTTTTGCCACTAGGCTGTTGGGGCTAGCACACCGCTTGGTCAGCCTCATTGTATCCATGAGCCACTGCTTCCAAGTACAGCGTTTGACAACTTCAGTTTGTTTATGGTTAAAAGCCAAAGGAACTTAACACGTCGGAGGTCCCTTCACCTCTGATGCTTTTTGTGATTGCCGCTGTGGTCATTGCCCTCCCATCGTTTCTCCCTGGGCTATGTTGGTTTTGCAGCGTAGATTAAAGGCACGGTTGTACGTATGTCTTCACCTCAGGTTAGTGTCTACCATAATAGTGAGAAACCCTGTTTGAAAACTTAAGAAAATATGAAAAGAAGAAGGAAGAAAATGGTGACTGTACAGACTGGTTTATGGGTAAACTGTTTCTTTGTCAGCTTTTGCTTCCTTGCCATCCCCTTCCCATAGATGCACACAGACATACTCCATTGTCTTTGCTAGATGACATGTCTGTACTTATTACAGCTTACTACATGTTTAAGTCCATATCAGTTAAGTTGCTTTCAGGGCAGGTGGGAGCACCCCCTAATCTGATTATTCCTTTAATTTACAAAGCCTATTTTAAAGCATTTGTACAATATCGTAGTGTAAATCGAAGAAGAGCAATCTCTTAATTGTCCTTCTTTTTCTAGCTGAATTAACTAGTTAAAATGACTTTTGTTGGAATGTAATAATAGCGCCCTCTATTCTTATTCTTGTATACGCCCAGGCTTGTGATGTGACCACACTGCCATGGAATCCTCACCTTCAGGGCATTGTTACAAATGCAGAAGCAGAAGACTTTCAGAAAAACCTGTATGTCTTAAGGGCTGTAGTTGAACAGGTCCTGAGGATGGTACAAAGATCCAGTCCAAACCTTTTAAACTTTGTTTCTGTGTTATAATAATTTTTATAGGTTTTTTTTAATATTTTTTGTACCCCATTTACTCATAATCTCAGAACCTGTTACCTGATTATCTGTAAACTGGCAGTATTGCAGCTCCTTAAAGAGGACCATTGAAAAGTCAGGTTCTACTTTTGCTTTATTGGTTTTTGGCTTGTGCAGATTTTAAAAACAAAAATCTCTCTATGCCTCAGGTAAGCTTCTCCAGAAAATTGGAGTGGACAAACTCTCTTGAATACAAAATGTGCATGCTGAGTTGCTTGACACAACAAATGTATTTAATTGTAATTGCCTGTTTTGTTTTATTTTCTTCTTTGTAGTTGGACTTCTCGTTTGTAGATGTTCATCGGGTGAAGAGTTTTCAATTTACATCAAAGCTTTCGGAAGACAATGAAAGCAATGTCACAGACATAGGAAAGAAACGTTTTGGCCAGTTCTGCAGAGATCATCCGATCTGTTGCTGTAATATTGCTAATAGCACCTGGAATTGTGATGGAGAAGCTCTGGACAGTTCAGCAATTGAAGTGAGGTAAGGATCCTTTTTTTCTCTATATACATGCCAGAGAACATTAAGCCTTTTCATGATTGTAAAGGTGCTCATAAAGACACCCCCAAAAAGTGCCTCCACATAGGAAATTTGAGCCTTCTGATAATAGACTTTTTTTTTCTGTTACTTTTTTGAGTCCTTTCCAGACACTATTCCAACCATGTGTATTGTAAATGATCACTCTGACATAGATGGATGGCCCTACCCTTGAAGCCCTACCTGCTTCTTAAGGACTGATATTACGTGTTTGAAGTGCTGAAGATGAAGGTGGTGTTGGGAGGATTCTTTTTAAATAAGTGGCGTACCTCATTACTCTCAGCACTAGCTTCTCCTATTAAACTTAAGCTTAAGTAAGCATCTTTGTCTTGCAGAAATACTGAGTATGTCCCTGTGGTTTTTTGACACGTGGCACAGAGTCTTATCTCCAGCCTTGGCATAGGGAGAAAGAAGTTTTCAGTTGTGCAAATAATCAAATTAAAAGGGAATAGAGGTTTGTGGAATTTGAAGGGCTCTTTTCTTTTTTGTTTGAGGTTTTTTTGGGTTGATTGGTTTTGATTGACATTTCTAGAACAAAGGGAACCAAAACCAATACAAAATATTTACATGCAAGTGTGTTCCGTTAAAACATAATCACTTAGGAGTCCAAAGTGATTTTTATAAATATTGTGTATTGTATACGATCAGCTCATCTAAGTGCCCTGGAGAACATTTTGTGTGGGAAAGAGGAGTAAGAGGAGTGATGGATACACAAAAGCAGCCAGCCTTCTTTGCAGGGGAGGACTGTATCAAGAATGAGAGTGTGGTTTCTGTAGTCTGGAGCAAGGAACTTTGTCCAACTGCTTGAAATTCATGGATTATTAGAATTAAATATGTAGGACTCATTTAATTATTTTTAATTGATTTCCATATTTTTCAGGGTTCACTGCCAGTTGATGAAACTATTTGCAAGGGGAATCGAGGAAGACTGTAAAGATGAAGCTGCCTACAGCCACAGTAGTGTTGAGCAATTGCTATAGACATTGTTCCTCCAATGGGGAGAAGAAAAAATAAAAGCTCAAGGAAATTGAGTAAATATGCATTTTAGTCAAATTGACAACGATTTTAAAATTTTAGATTCTTTCTTTTTTCATAGCTTCAGTTTAATTTTAGACATCTTATTGCATTGTGTTTTTTTTTTTAAGAACATTGTAATCATTAAAATATATCTTGGAGCAATGTAATCTAAGTTATGTTAGAAAAGAGAGGATTGGGCGTATATATATATGTGTACTCACAATGACTGATAAATTCTCTGTGCTTCTCTAGAGAGCTATTTAGCAGTTGTGTTGCAATAATACCTAAATGTTATAAAACATTGAACTTTCCATTGTCATTGATCACTAATATGACAGATACAAAAATGACATTTTCAGTGTCTGAGAAGACGTTTCTGCTGGGAGTGTTATGTAGTTGCATGTGGCTTAAATGCTGGACAACAGTGTTGTCATTCGCTTTTTTTTTTCCTTTAGTAAAATCTTTCATTATGTAATTCTGACTATACCTTGCAACTTATCAATGCAATTGGAACACACATTCCTGGCTTTAAGTAATAAGGGTTTAGAAATACTTTGAAAAATCAAAGCACATCTGTATACAGATCATACCTTATCCTATATACTCTATTTATAAAGGCTTCCTTGCATGATGCTTTTTGGGATTATAAAGGTTTTTATGACTGGATGATACCAAATACCACACACTGCAACTGAAATGTCTTGCAAGCAACTCGCAAGGATACTTATAATGCCAGGAAGGCACAGGCAAAGGAAAGTATAAATATCTTCTGAAACACCAGCAAGTTTTAAATTTTTTAAAACATCTAAAATTAATAAATGAAAAGCTTCCCTCTTCGGTACACAATTCTGTGGAAATTCTACTACATAGGTTAAAATGTCTTTGCAAAATAAGATGTTGGAATGTTAAGTTTAAAAATATGACTTGATGATTGAAAGTTTTTAAAATAATGTTTATTTAACTAAATGTGAAACACAATTTGTTTTGTGAAGTCAAGGGAAGAAACTGGCATCTAATAAATCATGAATTCACTGTGCCAATTTGTTTTTATAGCAAAAAACATTAGACTATCGTCGGTAGCTATGGAGTGATTACTTAAGTTGTGTTTGGATTTGGGTACTGTGGCACACGCATGTTCTGTGTGTAGGCTTGGGGCTAAATTTTGCTTTTCTCATGGAGATTTATTCCTGTTTGAGAATCAGAAGTTAGCCCCTGCTCTCTTCTGTCTCTTCTTAATTGTGTACTTCTCTTTAAAACTCATTGCATCTGAGGGGTTTTTTTTGTGTCAGAACAGCTAATGATTTTCTATTCATGTATATTTATTGGCACTTCTGTCATTCAGCTTGTATTAGTTTCATGTCTCTCATGTATTTGCTCTGTGTAAGCCATGGTGATTGGTCAGTTTATTACTGAAGCACTTGAAAATTGTTGTAAATGGCTGATTTTTTTTTTTTCCTATTGAAATTATTTACATTCCACTATTGTGTAATGTCAAAATGTTGTGCTATATCTTTGCTACAAAGTATTATTCATACTGCTCTATATGACAAAAAGCACTTGCAAATGATAATTGTTTAAAGTACAGTCATACAAAGTTCAGGATCTGTTTTTCATTATTTAGTATTTCAGGGAAATACTTGAATACTTTTCCAAAAGTACTGCTGTTTACTTTCCTTATTAATGCAAGGAGTTGAAATGTTGATTGATCCAATGCTTTTCAGACATTTGTAACATAAGTGTTATGTACACTGTATTTTTAAAGCCATGTTTAATAAGTGAAATAGTACTTTTGACCTAAGAACCTCATTGAAAATGAGATTATGCAGTTCGACAGATGCAAATATTTTTTGAAAGTGTCGTTTGTGTAAAACGTTCTACAGTTATTTTGGGCTGTCCATGCATATTGTGAGAACCCAGACTTTGAGTTACTGTAATTCTTGTGGGGGATGAGATGGTGCACGCTCAGCTCGCCAACAGATGGGGGCATTTACGAGGCATTACAGCGATCTGGATTACATTCTCGTAAATGAGTACAGGAGTAAATGCTAACCAGCTCTTTCCATTAGTTTACTAGCAACTCATGAGACCCTTACTTGAAAAATTGGAGGCTTAATCTAGTTGTGAATGTATATTGAAATGATTTGAATATTTTGAATATCTGAAACTGAGTGCTTTTTAATATCTGAAACTGAGTTTCCAAAGAAAGCCACAGTGAAAGCTCCCTTTCTGAGAAACAAGCCACTGGAAAAGGAGACAGGATGGTTCTGTAGTATGGTAATGAAGTGTGAAGTAAATAACAAAGGTGTTTCAACATAATAAAATGGAAAGGTCTTAGGTAATAGAAAAGCTGCGTAGTTGCATTTAAATAATTCTATCTGTAGCGTCTTGTACTAGCAAAGCACCGTATGTGAGTTGTATGACATGTCCGGTTTATTTTTAAGAAGAGAGCTGCCTAAGTAATGTCTGCTTACATTTTAATTCTAGGGTTTTTCTCTCTGAATGTAGTCTCAATATGGAAATTATGTATAGGAAAATGAGGTTCAATTTTACTTTTTTTCCCAATCTTGCTGGCTTCAAGATTAGAAAATGTGTTCTGTTTTATGACGCTAGGGCATTTCATTGAAAAAATAAAATTACGTCGTACAGCCATGCAGTGGTTTTCTTCTTTGCACATCTTGATTTGAAAAAATACCTGTTGCCGTATTTCTACCAGACAAAGGTGTGGTCACTCAGTGTGACCAACGTGGGCAGATTAAATCGGATGGAGAAGTAATTCCTCACCTTCCATTTGGGTTTACCACAGCTTTGTAGCAAGTGGGAGTGTGGACAAACACTGAGAGCAAAGAAAAGCAACTGGTGAAGCTGGACTTCTGCTAAAACTAAGTAAATCTACCCAGATAAACTAAAGATTGAATGGGGGAGAAGAAACAGTTACAATGTAAGTATTTAGAGTTACTGATTATGGAAAAATATGAACTACAAAAAGTCAAAGAAAACTTGTGTTCTAAGAAGTATGAAATATATTAATATACCCTAAATAGTATATAGTAAATAGATGGGGTTTTAGAATTTCATTGCGACAATCACTATGGATGCAGTTCATATTCTAATAAATAAAACAAGTTTGTTGTAGATGGACAGTGGGCACAGCAGGAGAACATGCCTTTCAGCAATGTGGAGACTTCTGCCTGGGAACTGCGTTGGGTTTAGGTGGCCAGGTCTTGGCAGCTGGGGGGGCTGCAGGGCTGGCATCTGTGAGAAGACAGCAGAAGCTGCCCCCGGGATGGACAGAGCCACGTTTGCAAGGGGAATCGAGGAAAACTGTAAAGACTTGGCCTACAGCCAGAGTAGCGTTGAACAATTACCGTAGACATTGTTACCCAAAGGGGGAGAAGAAAAAAATAAAAGCTCAAGGAAATTGAGTAAATATGCGTTTTAGTCAAATTGGCAACTATTTTACAATTTTAGATTTTTTTTTTTTGATGGCTTCATTTTAATTCTAGACGTCTTACTGCATCGTGTCATTTTTTAAAAAACATTGTAATCATTAAAATATATCTTGCAGCAATGTAATCTAAATTACAGTCTCCCCAGTCTTCTGTCGTACCCACTGACATGCACACGACACACATCTTGCAAAGGCTTATGCATGTTCTTAATTAATGTGTGACTAGTCCCAGTAATTAGAAGGGGGCGAGGCATTCGTTCTGCAATCAGTCCTGCCTTTCAAATCCTCGGCAATGAGAGGATTAATGATTCTTTTTTATTCCATTTCCTGCTGTTTCGAAATGATTCCTAATATGTCCCTACCAAAATTGCCAACAAGAGGTTGTCTTGAAAAGATGTTTCCTCCTTGAAGGCTCTTACACGTCTGAAAGGGGCACTTGCTTTTGTTGGTAGCTATTTCACCTACCATGCAGTGAGCCCACCAGTGACGTTGGTAGCGCTTCTGTGATAACATATTTGATAAAGAAAGGGTAAAAAATGCTGCACAGCAGCTGCGAGAGAACGGTGTCGGGGAGGGAAGAGAGAAACAGCCCTGCAGACGCTTGAGGTCTGTGAAGAAGGAGGGGTGAGGAGGTGCTCCGAGCACCAGAGCAGAGAAACCTGTGGAAACCATGGTGAGGCAGGCTGTCCCTTTACAGCCTGTGGAGGTCCTCAATGGAGCAGATATTCACCTGCAACCTGTGGAGGGTCCCAAGTTGGAGCAGGTGGATGTGCCCTAAAGGAAGCTGCAGCCCATGGAGACACCATGCTGGAGCAAGTTTCCTGGCAGGAGCTGCAGACATGGAGAAGGGACCATGCAGAGGCTGGTCTTCCAGTAGGGACTGTGGCCCATAGCAGACCCAAGTTGGAGAAGTTCATGAAGGAGGAGGAAGTAGGAGAGACAAAGTGTTATGAACCGACCACAACCCCCATTTTCCAGCCACCTGCGCAGCTCAAAGTGGAGGGAGGAGGTGGAAGAGTCGGGAGTGAAGTTGGACCTGGGAAGAATGNGAGAACGGTGTCGGGGAGGGAAGAGAGAAACAGCCCTGCAGACGCTTGAGGTCTGTGAAGAAGGAGGGGTGAGGAGGTGCTCCGAGCACCAGAGCAGAGAAACCTGTGGAAACCATGGTGAGGCAGGCTGTCCCTTTACAGCCTGTGGAGGTCCTCAATGGAGCAGATATTCACCTGCAACCTGTGGAGGGTCCCAAGTTGGAGCAGGTGGATGTGCCCTAAAGGAAGCTGCAGCCCATGGAGACACCATGCTGGAGCAAGTTTCCTGGCAGGAGCTGCAGACATGGAGAAGGGACCATGCAGAGGCTGGTCTTCCAGTAGGGACTGTGGCCCATAGCAGACCCAAGTTGGAGAAGTTCATGAAGGAGGAGGAAGTAGGAGAGACAAAGTGTTATGAACCGACCACAACCCCCATTTTCCAGCCACCTGCGCAGCTCAAAGTGGAGGGAGGAGGTGGAAGAGTCGGGAGTGAAGTTGGACCTGGGAAGAATGGGGGTGGAGGAGGAAAGAAGAGGAGGAGGTGGGTTTAGTTTTATTTCTGTCTGNACACGTCTGAAAGGGGCACTTGCTCTTGTTGGTAGCTATTTCACCTGCCATGCAGTTTTGTGCCTTATTTCATGGGAATCCTCCAGCAATAAATAAAACTAATNTTCCCCAAGTTGAGCCTGTTTTGTCCCTGACTGCAATTGCGGAGTGATCTCTGTGTCCCTATCTCGACCCAAGAGGTTTTCATCGTGTTTGCTCNAGGATTTTTTCTCTTTTTTTTTTTCCCGCCCCACGTAGAGAAGACTTCAATAGTGCAGAACAGGAAAAATATAGGAGGGGAAAAATAATTATTCATAAAGGAAACATACTGGAAGAATAACAGAAGTGATGCAAATTAAAAAAATCCATGGAGACCAAATTCTGGAAAGGATGAAAGAGAATGAGTGCAAAAGAGGTTTTAAAAAGAAGAAATAGGAAAACAAAACACAGATTTTAATTTTTTTTATTTATTTTTCTGGAAAACATTGCCCCG
>VWZL01005000.1:0-10987 GCA_013396915.1 Stercorarius parasiticus | reverse complement strand
TCGACCCAAGAGGTTTTCATCGTGTTTGCTCCCCCTCTCCTGCTGAGGAGGAGGAGGGACAGAGTGGCTGGGTGGGCACCTGGTGGCTTCTTATAAGAAATTGTTACTCGTGAACAGGAAGGCAGTACGTAGAATCGAAATTTCTCTGAACACCTCGGTCTTGCAATTCATGTATTATTTCCCTAGAACTCCTGCCTTAATCCCTATGAAATAAATGAGTAATAGAAATTAATCATTTTTATTCTCATTAGTCACATTGCTTTTATTTCAAATTTTCAACAGGACTGTTAAGTACATTTAATAGGTTCTAACTGGTGTTTAAGTTGCAGTAAATGAATTCTGTCCATAATGAAGCGACAGTCTCCCCAGACTTCTNCCTAATATGTCCCTACCAAAATTGCCAACAAGAGGTTGTCTTGAAAAGATGTTTCCTCCTTGAAGGCTCTTACACGTCTGAAAGGGGCACTTGCTCTTGTTGGTAGCTATTTCACCTGCCATGCAGTTTTGTGCCTTATTTCATGGGAATCCTCCAGCAATAAATAAAACTAATAGGATTTTTTCTCTTTTTTTTTTTCCCGCCCCACGTAGAGAAGACTTCAATAGTGCAGAACAGGAAAAATATAGGAGGGGAAAAATAATTATTCATAAAGGAAACATACTGGAAGAATAACAGAAGTGATGCAAATTAAAAAAATCCATGGAGACCAAATTCTGGAAAGGATGAAAGAGAATGAGTGCAAAAGAGGTTTTAAAAAGAAGAAATAGGAAAACAAAACACAGATTTTAATTTTTTTTATTTATTTTGCTGGAAAGCATTGCCCAGGCATGTGTACTTTAACTGCACAGTGAAACTAGCACTAAAGGTTTGAGTAGATTGTTAGAAGTTGGACTGTTTACAACTGGTAGACAGAATAAAAGCTTTATCACTGCTGTGAAGACATATTTCTAAAAAAATATTGGGCCGTGCTCTGTATTTCCACTTGCAAACTTTACCAAAATAGCAGCACGGCTAGAAGAGGTGTTAAAGGAGAGTTGTAAAAGCAGCTTCCTGTAGCAACGTGCAGCATTCTGAAACGACTGGTCAATTTAATCTGCCAAATGTTTATTTTTCATGCTAATATTTAGCAGCTGCATTTTAGGAAAGGGGAGATTGGGCAGCAAGAAGAAATGCTGGGTGGTACTTCAGTGCTGCTGGGGGCACAGTGGCAGGGTAGCGGCTCACGGCAGCCAAGGGTCTGCCCCAGAGACCTCGTCACGGCAGGGAAAGTTCCCGCAGAAAATGGTTGCATGCAGAAATACCCGTGCCATTCCTGGCAGGTGTTTGTGTAACCTGTTCTTCTGAGCTTTCAGTGATGTGTATTCTGCAAAGCAGTTTAGTCATCAGAACAGATTGCTTCGAGATTTCTATAGTTAGAAAACTTTGGTTACTCACTTAACTGAATCTCCCTTGCTGTATTTAAGCAAATGTTAAGTCTTCGTTGGGCACGGAGACCGGCTCATTCCCTTCAGGGAAATTCCCTACCTATGCTCTTGTGTTCCCTCTCAGTCTTCTGTTCTTTGCCTAAACAGTATTAATATTCAGACAGAGAAGGGAAAAAACCCACAGTATTTGAGCACATATCGATATCAAGAAAAATTGCTTGAAGCTGATTTCTGTTTACCACCAAAGAAGGGACACGATAGAAAGAGCTGGTATTGACAGGGTTGCTCTGAAAAAGTAACGCGTGTCTGCATAAAGTCCTCAATCAAATCCGATACTGTTAGTTCCCAGACATCGTGTTTTCACAGAGCGCTGTCTAAAGCTCTGATGGATGCATTTCGAGGAGATATCTCCCCTCAGCAATATGTATCAGATAAATAACTACTCTGAGGGTTACACTGCTGGTAGGTGCTGCCCTGCCCCTAGCCAACCCAATAAGTAGCTCTCAGGTGCTCGGAGCCTCCTATTTCCACTTCGCCTCTGGTGAATGCTGGAATTTTCTAGGGAAAACAGGCAAAACCTGAACACCCTGGCGTTGCTGAATTTGCAATTTCCTAGTAAAGGTTTTCAGAAAGTCCTCAGCACACTGGTAGCAGGATCAGGAAAGAGTAAACATAGGCGTATTCTCTCAGCAGAGCAGCAGATTGTGGTGTTTGTTCTCCTCTGTGCGTAGGCAAAGCTGTGAGCCAACAAGAGAATTTGTATTTTTTCCTGCGTAAGAGAGTTTGCAGGCTTGGTGGAGGAAGGGGAGGCGCGGAGGAAGGGGAGGCCTGCTGCCGTCCGTGTTCAGAGGAGTCCATCCTCAGTGACGCCTCCTCTGGATGGACTCGTGCGGGAGAGGGATGAGGTGACCAGGAATACCAAAAGATCTGGGGCTGTGCAGACTCAGCAGCCCAAACTCAGTCTCCCAGCCAACAAAACGTTGCACTGCACCTGCGTGAATTGCTCAAGTTTGGGGACTGAAGGCCACTGCTCTCTGCCCTGCCTTCATTTGTTGGAAATTTCACTGGGCTGGGACAAATCTCCCTTAACACTGCTGTAAAAAAGCATGGCAGGAATTTATTAGCAAAGTAACCTGTGTTCAGTTTTTTCACTGGAGATAAAAGAGTAAAAAGGAGGTGGGGAAAGGGCTGTTGATTCACCCTGTCCCTTACTGAAAGAACGTGACACAACACATCTTACATTACAAGTGCAAGGGGAGTGGGAGACTAGTGCTACTTGTATTCATTTCTACCAGGGTTTCTGATTTCTATCTTCCAACAAAGGCTACTGAGATACCAGACTCCTTCCTCCCCTTGACATGGGTGGGGGCTAAGGAAATGAATGCCAGACCCTTTCAAAAGCACCAATAGCTGTATTTGAATTCCCTTCAGTCCCAGGACACAGCATACATCTGTCAGTGGTGACAGCCAGAGCTTCCTACGGAGTGGCAATTGCTTCCCTGTGCTCTTAGTGCAAGGCAGTGGTGAAAGGAACTACGGTTACTCTGGTTTTAATGCTTCTCCTAAAGCCACTTGGGTGAGAATGCATCTCTGCTGTCTTCATAAAGACTGGGAAGCACACATCAGGCCATGATGACCCCTGCAGTGCCCTTTCTACTAACATCGACTGATGCATTAGTAACAACAGGCTGTGGGCCATATGAAGGTGCAATCAGAAGAGCCATGTCTTATGAGGACCAGCTGAGGTAACTGGGGCTGTTTAACCTGGAGAAAAGGAGGCTGAGGGGAGACCTTATTGTGCTCTACAACTGCCTGAAAGGAGGCTCTAGAGAGGTGGGGGTCGGTCTCTTCTCCCAAGTAACAAGCAACAGGACAAGAGGAAATGGCCTCAAGTTGCTCCAGGGGAGGTTTAGATTGGATATTAGGAAAAACTTATTCACTGAAAGGGTTATCAAACGTTGGAACAGGCTGCCCAGGGAACTGTTTGAGTCACCATCCCTGAAGGTATTTAAAAGATGGGTAGATCTGGCACTTAGGGACATGGTTTAGTGGTGGTTTTGTCAGTGTTAGGTTGATGGTTGGACTTGATGATCTTTAAGGTGCCTTCCAATCTTGACTATTCTATGATTCTTTGACATCCATCAGGAAACGAGGTTGCCATTACCTTTGGGCTAAGGCCACAGACATTTTAGCAGAAGAGGAGATGTTGTTGATGGTTGTGTAGTTGTCTCTCATACATGTTGAAACTTGTTCTGGGAAACCCTGGTATGTACCAAGAGAAAGATGTGGGTATCCTCCATGGCTGTGCAGACAACAGTGGTGAGCAGGAGCAGCCTTTAGTCCTCAGGAGCACTCATGTGGAGTATGCCTTGCAAAGGACCTTAGGTTAGGATGTGTGTCTCATTGATGGCTCTGACACAAGTCACGCTCTGCCTCCATAATGCAGAAGTGACACCGTGAGCAACAACCAACAGGGAACAGACAAAACAGATTATACAAAATAGAGGAGACGACAGAGATGGTGTTAATGATGTCTATAATGGACTTGCTGACTGTGAACTGCTGTGCAACGGAGTTGCAGGGACTGAGCACAGCCAGTGACTGTCCCACGTGACACTGTGTGGCCCCACCTGAAGTACTGTGTGCACGTTTGGGCACCTCAATATGAGGAGGACATCAAACTATTAGAGTGTCCCCAGAGGAGGCAAACAAGATGATGAAGGGCCTCGAGAGCAAGACTTCTACAAGGAGCAGCTGACGTCACTTGTCTTGTTCAGCTTGGAGAAGAGAAGGCTGAGGGGTGACCTCATGGCAGTCTACAACTTCCTCATGGAGGGGGCAGCAGAGGGGAAGGTGCTGGTCTCCTCTCTCTGGTGACCAGCGATAGGACATGAGGAAATAGAATGAAGCTGAGTCAGGGGAAGTTCAGATTGGACATCAGGAAAAGGTTCTTCACTGAGAGGGTGGTCGGTCACTGGAACAGGCTCCCCAGGGAAGTGGTCACGGCACCAAGGCTGTCAGAGTTCAAGGAGCAACTGGATGATGCTCTTAGTCATATGGTTAATGTTAGGTAGTCCTGTGAGGAGCAGGGCGTTGGACTCGATGACCCTTATGGGTCCCTTCCAACTTGAGATATTCTTTGGTTCTATGAGCTCACGGAAGGCAATGGCCACTCACTTAGTTGGGGGTGAGGGCCTAGAAACAAGTGCACTGTCACTCCAGATTTTGTGGTATCTATTGGCCTAAAGGTCTAAAAATTAACCATGTGTAGGTAGATATGCTAAGCCAGGGGGGTTGAAAGGTCCTGATCCACATCCCAGATGTCTAAAAACACAGCAAGCCTGATGTCACAAGTGATGGCCTTCAGCAACTTAGCCATCTGCCCCTGTTTCAAAAATCTCTAAGGCACGGTGACTCCTGAGATGCTCCGGGGCATTTAGTGTGGTGACTGTCCTACCTAAAGCTGTCTGCAACCTTCTGTTTGTTCTTTTGCCCTTCTCTCCTCTTATGAGTATCAGCCTGTTACAACCTACTGATGAGCAGGAAGAATATGGATGCTGAGAGGTGGTCACATCAGGACCTTTTATATAGGGCAGTGGGGTCTATGTGATGCAGACGAGCTATGGTTGAGGAGTAAAGTCTTGTCCTTTGGGTTTGTGTCACATGCCCAGTGACATGTATGTGGCATGGAGAGGCCCATTGCCATGAAGCTGCCATCAGGAGTGACTGAAGAGCAGCTCTACTGGTGCTGCCCTGGTGCTACAGCGTATTTGCAACTGTGAATATTTCAGAGTAATGGGATATAATGAAACAGTTGTGACAAAGGTGTATTTTCAAGGCCTCTTCATGCGGGTCCGCTGGCAGAGGTGCTCAACTCTAAATAAAAATCTCAGGTACATTCTTGGATGTAGTCTGAGACCTGTAAATAACATCGGATATTTTGTTGTAACCTCATTTTCTTTTGTTCAGGCACCTGTCAAGGTGTCAGTCTTGGCTGACACTGCCGACACAGTGGTGTCCGTACAGAGAAGGCTCACTAATGCTGCAGGATGCTAAACATCTATAAATGGCACAGTGTTTTAAATGTCTCTAACTGGCCTACATTGGAAGAGTAGTGTCAAGAGAAAAAAGGCTCAGTGCCTGTTGAGTCTAAAGGATAACGCTTGAAAATGACGCATCTAGAGAAAATTGCACACACACAAGATTTGCCTTTGGGTAGAAGCAGATTATTTTGCATACAAATACAGCTCTGCCTATTGCTCTCTGATGTGCACGTTGATTGAATCTCTCAATCTGCAGTCTACAGTTACCATATTGGAAATATTGCCACTAACTTTCAATAAGGAAAGAAATATAGCTTTGTTTTGGTTTTGGAGTCTTTGTATCACAAATCAGTGCCTACAATCCAGAAAAAGAGAAAATTATTCTTCAATAAAATGTCAAATAATGGCTTTACATGCAGTTATATACATGTCACTTGTTTTCTCCACACCTTAAGCTGCAGCTGAGAGTTCTAAAGTTTAAATCATTTTAAGATAATAAACTGTCTGGTACACTGTTTAATAATTCTGCATGTTAATGTAAATAATTTTTTATCTACCTTGCTGCAGCAACTGCTGTTCAGTGTTTTAAGTCTGACTTAGTCCTGCAGCTCCCTCTACTGAAATTTTTTTCTCTTGAAAGTAACTCTACAGTTCCGAATACAGCATTGATTTTTAAGGTAGTCTGGCAAATCCATTTCCTCCGGTTCCCCACTGATGAGATCTGCAGTAACATGCTTCAATTCAAATTACATGTTACTTCACCCTGGTAATTTCTACTTTTAATTTTCTTTACAGGATTTATTGTGACCAAACAGTGATAGATGCTGCACAGTTCTTTTTTGTCCCAAGCAACTGAATGATTTGAACAATGGCTTCATTAAAAAAGTACGTAAACATAGGTCAAATAGGGGAAAAGTATAATTGTAAATTTTAGCATCTGGGACCCTTAGATTGTTGCTCATGTACCAACTTTCTCAGGTCAGGAGAAGAATTTGCCTGCGCAGCAAGTGTGTTGGGCACACTAGTAAAGGTGGCTTAAATATTTGTTTCCACCAGGTCTCAGGTAGTTCTAGTTCTCAGTGAATGAGAGTTCACTGTGCTCTGCCCCAAGCAAGAGTGGAAGAGTGTCATAAATAAAGAAAATAAGCTTCCATGTCTGTTAAGCTGATAGCCTGCAAGAGCAGACCGTTTAATGTATTATTTTCAGTCAGTGTCACGAGGCTTATGCGAGGCGGGGGCAAACCTGGCTACATCTGGTGTCGCTTTTCCTCTCCCTGTCAGTTCCTGGTTCTTGGGCTCAGCCCCGTTTCTCCTCTCATGGCCGCATTTCTGAGCGCTTCTCTTCTGCCCCAGCATTTCCCCTTGCTCAGCCAGCAGACCCTGGCACATGCCCTCAGCACTGCCAGTTTTTCTCTTCCTCCCTTCCTCATTGCTGTCCTCATCTCTTACTATTCCCACTGCTTTCTTTTACTGGCTCCTGGAATTCAAGGATGGTACCCATAGTACTGTTCTGATGACATGTCTCTATTCCTTTGATCTCCTTTGCTCTGCCTTTGGTACTCCGTCGGGCTGGCTGCCTCCTGCTCCAGCACACGGGACGTCAAGTTCTTCTTCTTCTCTACGTTATTTCTCTTCTGGAGCTTTTCCACTTGATTTTGGGATGCAGACTTATATCTGAAACAAGGGATTTACTTATATATCTCTGAGAAGAGATGCTTGGCATCTGGTCATGTCCTTGGGCACCCAAGTATTTTACGTTACGGTATATCCCAGCCATACTGATCAGCTTTGCACTGTGTCTTTGCGCGTGTTTTTCTGCCTGAGTGTCTGAAAATTCTCCAAAACACCTTTTATCAAGGGGAAATATTTATGTATAATAAATGAATGACAATAGCAGTAGGAAATTATTATTCGTGACGTGGAATTCAATTACAAATAAGTGCATAGTCTCCAAGAAAGCATTTAAAAGCAAAGTATCACTGACATAAGGTGTCACCGTTACCACCAACGGGGTAACGCACTGCCATATTCATACTTCTTTTCTGTCTAAGAGACTGGGTTAAAAAAAGCACGTCACTGTGAACAGTGAGCTTTTCTTACTTATTTCTACATTAAAAGGAATCTCCAAGGAAACAGAAGTGCAGTGTGGCGCTGCTAAGATGTTTGTTCCCTCTCTTAACCTTCCAACAGCCATCTTTATTGAAAGGCTTTAAAAAAATAATGATTTCTTTAGCATGTACAAGTATGGACAATATAAATGTCAATATTTATGCTCTACGTACTTTTTCCTGTATAGCAGAGCAATGATATATGTGTAAAAGCAATTTTGCAGAAAATGGGATAGAGTGATTTCAGTGCAAATGTTCCTAGCATTTATTGCTATGAGCTGGCTTGTTTACAATGGGATCTATAATCCACACAACACTTGATTGTTGTGCATCCTAATGTTTGTAACCGGATTTCATCAGAAACCATAAGCTGTAAGAAGGAAAATGGCTATTCCTATGGCCAAAAGGGCTGTGATGCGTGTGGACGCCTTTTAAATTCAGGAGTATTAAGATCCCTGGGGCCTGTAGTGGAAAATGATGAGAGAGAACACAACGCTATCTAAAAGGTAGCAGGAGAAGTACCAATCACTCTGCCCTGTGGGGAGCAGTAGGGAATAACTCAGAGCAGAGAAAAGCACAAATCGAAGCCAGACCTCTGCGTGTTTGTGTATCCCAGGTCATATCGAAGGCTCGGCCAGCGGCATGTTGATTGCAAAATTCCAACTGCACTTTGGAGCCTTTGGCAAGTCCCATTCCTCTTCAACACCTTCACATGAAGGTTTTGAAATTCAGCCGTTCCTCAACAGAGCCTTTGGAGGCAACTACCATGCTGAACGTCAGAGGGTTTCCTACTCTTCTGAAGGGCAAAGGGACAAGACATGGGTGGCAGGTCAGCTACATCCTCAACTGATGGAAATCGGCTCCTTTGCTTTTTAATAGAGCCACATCAGTTTACCGTAGGTGAAGATCTGCTGCTCTGCTTAGCCAATATACGTGCTTAATCCAAGCACATACCAGGAAGCATTTCACCAAAATTCTGAACAGGCTTTGCATCCATGGTATGACCTCTGGAACTGTGTTCTGTCACCTCTAGCAAAGTAACTTTTTATTCTACTTCAATATACTCTAAACCAGAGGAACTAGACTAATAGGAGTGTTTGTTAGGTTCATTTCCAGATCGGTCTCAAGGCAAATTTGTATTTTCTATTGCATACACAAGCCCATCTAAACACAGGAGAGGAGAAGACGGTCTATTGACATTATGTAAAGGCAGCATATCCGTTTAAAGGGTTCTGTTTGCCTAGAAGAGTGTGAAGGAGACTATTTAATTACCTGTCTAGGGTTGACAAAGATAAACACCCTGTTATTATTCTGTGTATTTGCTTGTAACTCAATTAAGGTTGTGTACTTAATTGTATCACCAATATGAAGAAATAAGTGTTAAGGTGTTTGAAAGCTAGAGGAAATGAGATGTCCCTCAAGAAACATGAAAGGTCAGGGAGTGGAGAAAGCAAGGAAGCATAAAATTATGGCATTGGTATTCAACTAAGATCAGAAGTGAAGGCCTGTGTTACCTGAATTCCCAATTGTAAGGTTGAATTGAGGAGTTAACAGAAAAAGTGTGGACTTAAAAAGCAGAACGACACAGCGCAGCAGCATGAACTAAATCAAACACGTCTAGCTATTCTGTCAGTGGTGAAGGAGAGCTTATGTTCACGAGTTATTTCAGATACGTTGAATCATCCCCAAAATATCTACAATATTTTCCATCTTCGTGTACAACAGTCCTGAATGATAACATTTAATGCATGGCACTGAGTGATCAGCCTATTTAATTTTTCTGCTTCCCCATATTAATTTTGCCATATTAATTTTGCCATACAGAAACAACAAAGGACGTGACTTTTTTTTTTTTTTAAATTTAAGATTAATGTGCAGGCTGTCCATTTTAATGTGCTAAGTCTTTAGCATGGACTATGATAGCATACATCATATAAGGCAAACTGGTCAGCCCCACCTTCACCCAACGCGTATTAGCCTTAACATTTTGCACAGCAAACACAGAGGAACAGGCCGTATTTGCTTGCGGAGGTGTGCTCTTGGTAATCCGGCCTCTCGGACTCCGGCTGTTCCTGCCGTCATCAGGAGGGTGAGGTGATCCCAGCCCACCGGCTCCAAAGCAAGGAGACAAGGAATGATACAACAGCAAAGCAAAGCCACATATTTCCCCTGTCGTATGGCCCTACAGCAGGACAGCCAGTGCCAGCCGATGTCCCATTATTGTACCCAGAGTTGTCGTTTTAGGGACAGGCTCGTTAGGTTCTTACTGTTTCTTACTATTTTTCTGCCTTCTGCAGAATCAAGTGTTCTCATTGGTGCAAGTCTGAGAGGGACAGAAATCAGGCAGGGGACATCACTTGGCACTTCGGGGATGCTGTAACAGCAGAGGACTGAGGGAAAGGATCTTCCCTGCTTCTCCCCTGCCATTACGATGTCTCCGTCTAATCTTCCTTTTGACACGTCTGACAATATAAACCTGTTCTTTGCAACCCCAGGAGACTTCCCCAGCTGCAATTTATCATTGAAATCGTTTGATTAAACTTAATTTTGCTCTTTATAATTTTTTTCTTAAATTACCTCAGCACTTTCAGAGGAAACAGGGCTTTTTTTTTTTTAACCCATCTGACAGCTGATTGTTTAGAGGTTTTTTTACAGCATCTGACACAGCTGACACCACTGTTCTTATCATAAATATCTGCCACGTTAGTTTAAAGCTGTGATTAAAGCTGCTCTGCATTCTGCTGGCAAGGCAGCTGGACCTGCACGAATCACGATAATAACCACAGAAGCTCCTTCCTGAGAAGAGTGCTGTTTCTGTAACCGTGTCAGACAAGTGCTGCCTTTTAAGAATGATTGCTCAGCTCTAAATGACATTTTTGGCTTTCTTCTAGAAAAGTAAGTTATTTATTTTCCTGTGATTTTAACTAAAGAACACTATCATCCCCAGAGAACAATTTTGTTTTTCAGCACCGGAGCAATTACTTTCAGATGTACCAAGTGCCTGATGTTTAAAAGTCTATGATGTGGTTTCATGGGTTTGAAAAACGGCTTCTCTTAAGGACTCACAGACTCATAGAATAGTTTGGGTTGGAAGGGACCTTTAAAGGTCATCTAGCCCAACCCCCCTTCAATGAGCAGGGACATCTTCAACTACATCAGGTTGCTTAGAGCCCTGTCCAACCTGAGCTTGAAAGTTTCCAGGGGTGGAACGTTTACCACCTCTCTGAGAAACCTATTCCAGTACCTCACCACCAGTATTGTAAAAAATTTCCTCAAATCTGGACTAAAACTACTCGCTTTTAGTTTAAAACCATTGTCCCTTGTCCTATTGCAACAGGCCCTACTAAAGTGTCTGCCCCCATCTTTGTTACAAGCCCTCTTTAAGTAAAATGCTGCAATAAGGTCTCCTCAGAG
>VWZL01004999.1:208823-227036 GCA_013396915.1 Stercorarius parasiticus | reverse complement strand
TGTGTGCATGAGCCACACTGGGTTCACCAGTCACAATCTCCAAAAATACAGCGTGCAACAGTCCAGCACCACACACCATCTCACCTGCCCTGAGAGACTGTTCTAACAGCCTGAGCCCAAAGCCATGGATTAAATGAACTCACCAGACACTTTGGAGGGATGGCCCATAGACTAAAGGCATTATATCTGCATGAATATATATGTGTGTGTGTATATATATGACAGGGGAAAGTGGTGGCAATTCATTGGAACCTGTAAGATCTGGTCATAGCAAAAATGGTATGGAATAAGGGGTGGATAATGTCCTGGTTCCAGCAGGGATAGGGTTAATTCTCCCCAGGCTCCGGCAGGGACACAGGTATTCCATCCCATGTGAGCCATGCCCACGCTGAGCTGCCAGGGGAAGTCGCCGCTTGGAGCGGGCATCCTGGGTCCGGTTGGTGAGCGGTGGTGGGGAGCAGCAGTTCCATGATTGTGTTTGTATATTCCTCTATCCGTGTTATTGTTGTTGTTTTTCTTGTTCCCTTTGCTGTTCTGTTAAACTGCCTTTGTCTCAACCCAAGAGTTTTGCCTTTTTCTTCTGATTCTTCCCGTATTGGGAAAGCCCGAGTGAGCGGCACGTGGTTCTTTGTTGCTGTCTGAGGCTAAATTACGACGTTGATACATGCAATGAACGGCACCAGGTCCTACATGGGTGACCTCCCTCCAGTGCAAGTACCAACCTTTCACTCTTATGCTCTGTTTCCTGTCTTTTAATCAATTGGTTATCATTCAATATTCAGTTTTGGGCCACTTACTACAAGAAAGACATTGAGATTCTGGAGTGAGTCCAGAGGAGGGCAACAAAGCTAGTGAGGGGTCTAGAGAACAAGTCTTATGAGGAGCAGCTGAAGGAACTGGGGTTCTTTAGTCTGGAGAAGAGGAGGCTGAGGGGAGACCTTATCGCTCTCTACAACTACCTGAAAGCAGGTTGTAGTGAGGTGGAGGTTGGTCTCTTTGCCCAAGTAACAGGCGATAGGACAAGAGGAAATGGCCTCAAGTTACGCATTGAAGAGGGAGGTTTAGATTGGATATTAGAAAAAATTTCTTCACTAAAAGGGTTATCAAACACTGGAACAGGCTGCCCAGGGAAATGGTTGAATCACCATCCCCGGAGGTATTTAAAAGACGTGTAGACGTGGTGCTTAGGGACATGGTTTAGTGGTAGTTTTGGCAGTGTTAGGTTATGGTTGGACTCGAAGACCTTAAAGGTCCCTTCCAACCTAGATGATTCTATGATTCTGTGACCTTCTCTCTGGTGTTGTAACTGCTCTGCTTTCTTAAAAGCATTTGGAGTGAGACTTTTAAAACTTTTTAGAAATTCAGGTAGCTGTATCAACTCTCACTCGTATTCCAGTGCCTGCTATACCGTTCAAGGAACTCCAATGGTCTGCGAAGTAGGACTTAGCTTTACAAAAGTATATCAAGTTCTTCCAAACTGTATCATCTCAATCAAGATAGCCACCAATTTTATTCCAGTTTAGACTTGTGTAGAAATTCTTAGGTGGATGGAAATAGTTTAGACTGATACAGAGGGATGCATTGAGAGATGAAAAGAATCATCTATGCCTTAGGAACTATGACTTATGGATAGATATGTACCTAAGGAATTTAAGAAGATATTCTATCATTGCTTGTTTTGACTCACCTTCCGACACATCCATAGAAATGTCAACAGGTCACCAAGAGACACATCTTCCATAATCATATAAAGTGGGAGCTGGCCTACACAGCATCCAAGCAATTCAACCAGGTTCTCATGATGGCCAAGATTTTGATGGAATTTAATCCTTCCCAGGAAATCCTTTACTTCCTGAGGACTAGTCAGGTCTGAAAGAACAAAAAGAACCCCAAAACAAAACAAATAAACAAAACCAACAACAACAACAATAAAAAGAAAAAAAAAAACAACACCAAAAAGCCCCCAAATGGAGGCAGCAAAGAACTGGGTGGGTAGCTTAAAATCAACATGAACAGCAATCTTCTTTAGTCAAGACACTCCCACCAAAAGACCACTCTGACTAGCTAACATGATACTGAAAACAGCTTATTCTTGCCCAGTAATGACTGCAAAGTTCTGCCCAGCATCATGTCTTCGATACAGAGATCTGTACCAAAGGGGATCCTGGTCATGTGCCTTACCTTGTAAGGCTTTCAATACTACAGTCTTAGTCTTCCCAGGGTTCCCAGTTTCCAGTTGTGCTCTGTAGATGCTTCCATAGCGGCCCTGTTTTATCAGCTGCAAGGTGCCTGGTGAGAGTTTCTCCCGGGGTATCTCCAGTTCTTTCAGAGTTAAGGATGCAGAATTTAGCAGGCTCTCCATAGATGTCTCACTCAGATGGATATAGCGTTTCTCTGTTAAGCTGGATTCCTGCCAATTCTTGTCATTCACTGACAAAAGCAAATGCACATGATGCAAAAAAACAGACAGATGAACTCTTGTAGTAGGTGGCAATGCCTGTTCTTCCCTTTAATTTTTGCCCCATACTGTTTTGGAAATCAGAACAAAGTAAAGAACTGTTACTGTATCTTACTTATCCTGGCCCTTTAAGAGGAGAAGGAATTTATCTCCCACTCTGATGAAAAGGCAGGAACGAGTCTGCAGACCTCTACTATATTTAACTCTCTAAATTTTCCTAGATAAGAAGCATTTGTACTTGATTCCCATGTCTGAAGAAGACCATTTTCTTGTCTTACCAGCTACCACTTGTTATCAAAGTGACATGCATGGGCTGCTTCCACAAAAGCCTTATCTTTGTTCTCAATTGTTTCCCTTAACATAGTTTCCTCTACAAAACCAAAATCAGTTCAGAACTGGATTTTCATTTCCACACAGCAACATGTGTTTGTGGTACCAACAAACCTTTCCCTATCCCCTCACCAGTCCCTGTTCTATTTCCTTTTGTCTCAATAGGAGGTAGGAGACAGCAGCTTGAAATAAAACTTCTTACATGACAGTATAGAAAATGGATTAACTAGGTGTGATCTACATCCAAACAAGTCATTCATAATTGCCCCAATAGCCTCTAGAAGGCTGTTACATAAATACTCTTTACAGCTTTCAAGTGATGTTACCACAGTATGTTAAACAGCCTATATAGTATGTTGCTTTGGGCTTTCTCAGATACATCTATACTACAGATTCCACTACTACTACTGCGAGTGCGGTAAATCAGGGTTCCCATTTTTTCTAATGTTTACTGGATTGCTGCATACCACTCAGGCTCTTCATAAATGCTACTGCCTAACAGCTCAAGCAATGGGGAAATGGAATTGACTTCTGGCCACTGAAACCAACACTCTTTCCTCTGTCTGAAAGACATTTTTTTACCTTGTTGTCCAGATGATGATGATGATTGCTCCTGCTTTGCTCGCAAGCCTCGACAGTGGAGCCAAAGGATCACAGTTAGCACGATGACAAAAAAACCCACAAGGAGAACTGGGACAACAATCACTTCAGTCTGATATTCACGCACAACTATCAGCAGAAAAAGAAAATGGGAAACCAAAGAATAAGCAGCACTGCCTGATTCACATTGGTTCTGTATAACAAAGTAGTAACGACCCCTTTCAGTAACTTTCAACCCCAAAAGCATGTGTATCTGTCCTCTGCTCCTTGGAATAGCAGCTGAACACTGTTAGTGCTGCCACACTATTTTTCAAAGGTGCTGAGTATCTAAACTGCACAAAACCACTCCCACACCTAAGGTCACTTATTTAGATGCCTTAATACAGAAGCTAGGAATTGTAGCCATGTGTAAGTGTCATCCACCAGTGAAACAGAACTGGCCCTGGCAGAGGAATAGCAGGGAGATGGGAAGGGCTGATTATTACTATGCCATCACAAATAACATGTGCAATTACAACTTCAGCTCCTTCCATTAAAATTATAGGCAACATTTCAAAGAAAACAGGGTGTGGTCACCTGGTTTGGAATTTGACCGGAAGACATTGCAATTAACAAGGGTGTTGCAGGTAACTAACTCTCTTATGTCCCCAGATTTGGAGGTGGTGCTACTTTTGTGTAGGCCAAGACCACATTTCAGTTCCCAAAGGTGACAGAAAGTCATGAAATCAAAATCTCAAAAGACTGGTCCTTAGGGAAGCTGCAGGGAATCTTTAATGACTATATTATGTCTCATTCAAAGTAGAAATACTCTAAAATGGCTAAAATTACATGAGATTAATCCCACCACAAAGGCTGCATCCCCTTAAAATTTTCTCCCCTCAGACACAATGCAGGGAAAGGTCAGTGAAATCCTTCTGTGTGGGCTGGGATGCAGGTAGAGGAGGCGAAAGGGCTTGGCCCACTTTTCAGTAAAGCTGGACTTCCTGATCAGCATGTGAAAGCTTATTACTTAAAGGAATCTGTGAATCTTACCACATAGCTTGTCACTGCTGTTGCATTCCAGTAGCATGCGTGTGAATCGTTTTATATCCCCTGCCATGTTCAATTACAAGCAATGGGTCTCCAACCTCTATCTTCTGCACAGACACAAATAATATTAATGAAATTTATTAGGAGAAAGGATGATTTATGAAGCAAAAAGTGAGCTGAATACGGAGCTTTCTACCCCTTATGAACAGCGGTTTTGTGAAGAAGCAGCATTGGGACTTAGAGTCTTAGAGAATGATACAGGACATCCATTATCAAATCCTATGAAGGGTAGACTGTATGACCAGAGAGAATTTAAGATTAAGCTTGTTCTACAGTGCTTCACCAACAATAGGGTATCGCTAGGCCTGCAGGCTGGCATATGCACAAAAACTCATAGCCATGAACTTAATTATATTTAAAGAATAGCTAATACAGCTAATACACTTCTAGCTATCACACTTCTTAGATGCCAGAATGGCTCAGCCTTTTATCTTCTAGTCCATAACTAATGAACAGATCAGCAGCATGCATACAAAATGTCTGTCATTCTTGATTACAGTTCCCACCATAACTCATACTATTGCTCCACAAAGACAAGGAGAGAAAAAGGCTTGTCATCAGGGCTGTCTGGTACTGACTCCTTAACACTGACAGGTCTATAACTAATCTGAAGCATAACATCTGGAACTCTTCTGTATTTGTAGTTGAAAATCCAGGGCCTGTGCAAGCGTGCACCTTTCCAGCTGTAATTTCAGCTATCACTAACCTCTTACTTACCACGTGCAATCATACACCTACAAAACCTTCTGATTGTGTAAGTGCATCTGCCATGTGTACAATCCTGCCCAGACAGGGCTAGATTCACCAGTGTATGCCAGTATCTTTGAGTTGTGCCAGGACTGCAGATCAGCTACAGGCCTCCCAAACGTAGAATTTCTGCTGTTCTGCATCACAGGGGGAGATCGCCCCTGTAGAAATTTGTATTTCAGTTCAAATGGGTGCATGTGGTTTTGCTTATTCTCTGGAGAACACATAAGCACTTTAGAATATGTCCCACTGCTACACTAAGTATACTATCTTTACTGAGAACTAAAGTCATAAGATAGGAATAGGCTCCGTGGTGCTGCATTGATTTACATCAGCAGAGGACCTGGACTACTATTTCTAAATTGCAAAAATCAATGCAGTGAATAGTGATGATTGACAGAAAGGCAAGGAAGGCATGTACATTTAGCCACTGTTTCTTATAAACATTGCCAAAAATGTAAGACTTAATAGCTTCACAAACAGTATAATCTAGAATGTTTTCTAGACATTGGGAATTTTATCCTGTAAGTACTTACTTTATTTTCAGCTATGAGTTCAAGTCAATTAACCTCAACGGCAATTGTTAAGAATAATATATGGCATTCTTACTGATACTAATATGGTTTTATGGAAGGCGGTGATAGATAAAACATTAAACAGGTTGTTCTCATGCTTAAAACTAACAGGTGAAATTCCACTATATCAGTTGCACAGCAGAGGCAGCAGAAAGAGGAAAATAGAATATATATGCACTTTAAAGTATCACAAGAAGTCTGTTTCATTTTATTTCCTTTGATTCTTAATATGCTAGCAAATTCACCTGGTTTCAGGGTGTGGCTACAACACAAATCCAGTCAAAGGAGCAATAATACAGCAATAACACCAAGCTTTTCGGGTACACTCTGAAAGCAAGCACACTAAGTCAACCTGCCTTGGCTATAACATATACACACTCTTACAGGCAAATACACAGGTATCACCATAAGAAGAACAGTCCTAGCTTCTTTCACTCTCAGATACACACAGATATGAAACACACATATGAACAGACATGACAGCATTACAGGAAAATAGACTTTAGGACCATTAGCCAGCAATCGTATACATATAATCTGAGTCATAAACAGTCCAAGCTCCATCTTAACACTAGTTAAATGGTTTTGCTTCATACAGATGCTCACTAGAAATGCACACATATGTTTAAATAATGTGCATGCACAGGGACATATAAGCACACGCATACCAACTCATACTTACACAGGAACATGCTCATAGAGTCGCAAAGATCCATGGAAAAAGCTTTGACACAGCAACAATGTCTATACTGTTCCCCTGTCCATCAAAAAGATTCCTACCTACTTCCTTATGCACCTCCCATCAGTGATGCCAGTGGGTGGCACCCATGTTTTCTAACCATACTCAGGGCAGAACTATGGGATCCAGAAATAAAAACATTGGCAGCCATTGGCACTTTATTTGCACTGGCACTCCCATCTGTTGCTGTTGCTTATGGAGCCGCACAGGTGTTACCACTGGAAAACTTTGATTAGACAAGTCCATTTACACACACTGTGTCTACCCTTTTGCCAAACTCAGGAAGCAGGAAAAGAAGTTGCACTTAAGATAATTCTGAAATGTCTTTCAGTGATCCTTTCCAGGCCAAGACCAAACGAATTCTCATACTTAGCTCTTTCTGCAATATACTTGTCTAACAGTAACATTATTGCAGTTCCTACATTTCCATCC
The DNA here is from genome assembly GCA_013396915.1 of Stercorarius parasiticus. Taxonomy (NCBI): domain Eukaryota; kingdom Metazoa; phylum Chordata; class Aves; order Charadriiformes; family Stercorariidae; genus Stercorarius; species Stercorarius parasiticus. The sequence goes on along the minus strand of VWZL01004999.1, from coordinate 220,066 downwards.
GCACAATAAGAGTGGTAACTCAGAAATACACAGATCTCACATTACACATTTAGTAAGTATTTTTTGTAGTGTATCAGTAGGGGACACATGGAGGTTATGTGGAACTAATATCTTCAATGTACAGGTGCATACTCACCACACAGCAGAAAGCATTGTCAGTGCTCAACTACTTATTTTATTATTTCAAGACAGTATTCTAGTACCAAGCCAGGATAAGAGGGACAAAAATACCTGAAGAGGTTCAAAACCTGTGCCTCGCTGGCATGATTTTCCTTGTTTGTGTGTTATGTTTTACCAAGACCAGTGCTGTCTAGGTCATGAGCACAGCAGAACATAGCCTATATTATTTCAATTTAGAATTTGCATTAGACAATTTGTGCAATCGCAAGTAAGTGTTGGCCTAGTTATTCCACTGGCTTTTTATTACTCTTTTACATACTGAAATCCACTCACCGGAATTAATTTCCCTTTATTGTTTACTTTCAAAACCATAGTTGTTTCAACAGTCTACTCCTTGCCTAGGCCTATCTAATCTTTCAAATTATTCTGATTTCCTCCTCCTTCAGTTGAAACTCATTATTTTCATTTACACAAAACCTGGAACTTTCCTTTTTCTCTTGGACATGCATCTTTTTTCATCAGGGCCTCTATTCTGCAGCACATCCATTTGACTTAACATCTTATTTAAGAAAAGTAGTTGGCAGTGAAATACAAAAATTAAACATGGTAGTACTAGGCCTCTCTTTCTTCAAAATGCCAAGGCTCAAGGTAAGGGTGCTATGTTCCCACTCAGATTCAAACTCCAAAGCCTTCCTGAAAGACTTTGATAACAGCGACCAGAAAGCAAATGAGCTTTTCTAGAACAAAGCTCTCAACACAATGGACTGAATAGGAGCAAAAAGGGTCTGTGAAGGTCTTTGTAAATGAGTTTTGAAAAGGGATTTGTTCCCCTGACTAGAGCTCAGGAAGGAACAGGGTTTCCACTAAACAGATTTGGAGAGATGTGGGGAGCTTTTGCTGGTGCAGAGGGAAATGAATATGAATCAATGCAGACACTCTGGCTTAAAGGGCAATGCTCAACGTATTATTAACAATGTTCAGATACTACACAGTTCCAAGCAGACTGCAACAATGATGGCAGTATAGCCTTTCTTTGACTAATGCCTGAATCCAAAGCCCCACGTCCAAGCTAAATATACAACGAAGATCATGGTATCTGGAAATAGCAGAAGCGGCCGCTCTTAGACAATGATACAAGGCAAAAAGCAGAAGCTAACCTACAGTCAACAGCATTTGCAAACTGCTACTGGCAGACTACCTGGTGAACTGTGCATGGCGCAGAAGTTTCACAGCCTGGTGACAGTGCCAGGTTAATTAGCCCCCATATCTGTCCTACACTGACACTTACTGCTCCTCTATGTACGTCTGTCAACAGGATGAATGAACACTGGGGAAAAAGGTGGTGTTTTGTTTTCAGCCATGTTTGTTGGCCAAGCTGTTCTGCTGCCCTGGCAATTTAGACAAAGCACAGTGGGCAACACAGGGTCAGGAATAGGCAGCTAAAAGGTGACAGTTGTGGGCACTGCTTAAACCAGTTCAGGAAGCCCCAATACTGAATGTGAATATGGTTTTGTGAATGCAGCTGAGCCAAATTAAGTGCTCACCAATGCCAAAAGAAGGGAGTATCTCTGCTCTCTTACCAGTCCTTGTTTTGCTCCCAGCTGTGCAATTGATCATATGGTAAAGTGATTCAAACCACTAACCTAGCAGGAAAAATTCACTGTTGTTTTGCCATGGTAATTTCCTGCCATTTTAATGAGTGGTATTAGTTCACCAAGCAATTCAACAAGTGCCAGCACAGGCTCGAGGAAGCGGCAGGAGCACACATCCAGAAGCAGGAACAGGGAAAATGGATCTCCTGCCACCCAGGGTGGTGAATGGCTAATTCGTCTAAAGCTGCATTGTGAAACCACTCCCACAGTGTCAGCACTATGATTTTTCCAGTCCCCTGTCATTCATTCCCACAGGTAAGCTGTCCCTTTAGTGCTAGCACAAGCATTCACATGGCAATGTGGTAAACTCTCACATTTTATGGACTTTCATCAGGCTAAATTTATGCTATTTAAAGTGCCAGGACATAAGACTCAAGAAGACTGATGCTTGCTCCTGCCATGTTCAGGAAAATCTGATGTTGTACATACTCACGGTAAATAGACAGTTTTGCCAGTGAGTATATCTGACTTGGGAACTAACATCATTTTTCATCATCAGTGAAAATGTGTAAATCCTTGAGTAGTGATTAGCTATTCTGTCTAAAGAAACAGCTGACTAAATTAATTAAGTATGATAAAGGCTAAGATTCATTTGGATCTTCATTAGACCTTTTAAACTGTGCTCTGAACTGATATGGAATATCAGTTAATCCTTCAAACTTCCTGGTCTGCATTAACTGCACACCACTTAATCATAAAAATACCCTTAGAGGTGTTTTTCATGGGCAAACTGTGAGGACCAAATATAATACATCTACAGGCATGTAAAGAACAGCGGAGTCCAGCACACTGCCTGACTGATAAAAGACAGAGGAAGTCCTTTACCCATGACACCTTCTATTTAATTTCTTACAGTGGCAGAACCATACTCTCAAGCTTTTCCAGTCACCATTTCTGTACCGCTTTTATTATTTTCCTCCTCTTAGATCACCTTTGAACAAGGCCACCAGTCAAGGTTTAGGCAACCGTTACGGACAAGCGCACTGCCCTGGCTGTGCAGCTGAAAGGGAGGGGAGCTACCAGGGAATTGCAGGAAGCAAAATGGCAATGAAAACACGATCTGTGGGCTCAGGACAGACGAGCAGTCGTGGACGTTGAATGTGAGAGAAGAAGAGGACCAGGGAAAAGCAAACAGTGAAACAGAGATTTCTTCCCTGTAATGTCCACCATTTTACTAAAAGCAGCGTCCAAAACAAATAAAAAACAAGTCCAACAGGACTCAATCCTAACAACTTAATGCGATAAGAACATATTTCTGCAAAAAGCTATGTACTTTTTAGATTACATATCCAGTCTCTTCTGCCTTCAGAAGACCTTGGTGACTATTTCATATGGCAGATCATGACATCTTTGCAAGGTTCCCCTGGCCCATCAAGTCATCTCATCTCTCACCGTAAGGCACCTGTGGGTTACCAAGCAGCAGCTCCTACTGTGTAGAATGGGGAATTCTGACTGGTCAACCCAGGTTATAACATACCGGAGCTACCTCACTTCTGTCCTGAACAAGGATTACTGATAGTATCCTGCGGCTTGCTGTACTGTCTGTAATAATGTCTCATCTATAAAGATTTGGAACTCTAATTCACTTTTGCAACAGCTAGTAGCTGTAACACTCTGTAAGAAAACAAAGTGTTTCAAAAAATCACATACAGTGACTCAAGATTTTCTCTTGCTCCAAAATTAGAAGCAGTACCTGAACATCAAGCCTAGGCTAGTTGCCACTGAAGCATATTAGAGGAGTGAAAGACAATTAGGTTGACCACTTCCAAAGAGCTAGGCCATGGAGAGAACAGCAAATGATGAGGTCCATGCTGCTATTTGAGCAGGTGAATTACTTAGGGCAAACTTGGCTGCTTTTCAAGGGAGCAGAAAAAATAGGCAAAGTCAGCAATTGAGAGATATGCATCAGGAGGACTCTGCACTGCTGTGCGTTTATGCTAACAAGGTTAGTCCAAACTGGCACCATATCAGTGGAGATATGCAAGTTCTCATAGTGCTAAGTTTTGCTTAAACTCAGATTAATTTAAATTAATTATTAAAAATAATGAATAAGTCTCACAAAAATTAATTTACTTGTGCAGCATGAGGAAGCCTGAGTATAGAAGCATGAAATGGTACAGAAACTGAATGGTGATTAAGACAAAAATATTTTTTTCTAATGCAGACACAGCTGACGGTAGTTTCTGAAAAACTAACATATATCTTTATCACACTCCTCCTGAAAAGGCCATGAAAAGTAATTCCTCACAGGTAATCTGCAAAACAGAAGTTAAAATAATAAAAAAAAAAGGTGAGGAATACATTAACTTGAAGCCCCTAGTGAGCAAGCTGTTTGGAATATGAAAAGCCTGGATGTCAAACTCGCAACAGCACACTCTTACCTATGACTTTCTTTTGTGCAGTCAAAATCACACACTACTTTTGAAAATGTCAGCCATTCTGTCTCTTTCTTACTGACCGACTTCTGATTTTGGTGGTAACTGCCAGTACTAAGGCTGTATCAAACCCTAGCACAAAGTTGATACAGATACTCTGAAAAACCGTGACAGCAAAAGCTGTGATGGGACATAAGAATGAAGGAGTTTTTCAAAGAACCATGCATAAATGGTTCTTGTAAAAAACAGTGTGATAAAAATGCTGCACGGTATTGCATTGCTGCATAATGGCTTAAGAAGTGGAACGTGAATCTGCTTTCATAAACGCACAGCCACAAGGAAACAGCTGAAGCTATGTAAACAACTTTAGCTTCACAATTCCCCAACTTTTGGATATTTCTTGGTGCATTTAACATAGATTTTGTTTATAATTTAATCAGTAGCTCACACACACACAGAGGTACATGAAAATAGGTAAACACACAGAAAAATCCAGATACCTGCACCGTTTTGGATTAGAGTTAGCTTCCTTACAATCAAGCAAGAGTGATGGAAATTAAATGCTAATTAGTTCTGAATCCAGCCTGAGGCATGTATTACTTAACCAAACACTGAACATATTTATAGACACATGCATAGCATTGCCCTGTATTGTTTCAGCGAACTGAGACTAATTTTATGTGAAACTTAGTTCCTTTGTTATTTTCTTCCTGTTTAAAATGTGCCTAGAAATTATTTCGTTTAAATCAACCTGCATGTAGAGGACATATCTCCTTTTTTTTTTTCCCTCAAAGCCTAATACCATTATGAACACAGAAATTTATTACTGTAAGTAACTTCAATGCAAGCAGTAAGTACATGCATAGGTGTATAGACTTTATGGTACAGCTATATCCTAGCTCAGGTCACATTTATATCAATTAAAGTCTTTTTTTAAAAAAATAAATTCATTAGCTAATCTTCCAGCAGTGTTTTCTCTCACTTACCTGAATTACACCACTTCTCTTGCCCTGCAGTAGTCTTTTCCTGAAGCTTGCCTGCTGCCGGTTCACAGTTTGTTTGAGGCCACTCCTGATACCGCTGATAGTTACTTTGTGTGGTTGTAATTCTTATGACTAAGTTCCTCCTCACTGATTTTCCTACCCCAGACCTGCCCAGCTTCAATTCTTTACTCCTCAAGGTCTTCTCAGCTGTCTCCCCAGGGAGTTTTCTTGAGTGTAGGTTCAACACACGAGCTGACAGATAGGCACACACTTGTAAAACGAGTCTGCCCGGCTTCCATGCACCAGCTTCTCACTTGCTCGTGACAGAGACAGGCAAAGCAGAGTCCTCGCGTGGGGACCTGGAGTGTAATTTGAAAGGCAGGCAAACACAGATCAACAGTAATAGGCTAACGTAACAAGCAGAAATCATACACTTCAGATTACAGGCTCACGTTTTGAAAAAACGGGTTCTTGGAACAGAAAATCTGTAGAAAACCCACAGACTCCAGACACTGAAAAAGCTCTCTATCAGGAACACAATCTGCAAACAAATAAAGAGAGAAAAGATTAATAATACCAAAATAGGCTACAACAGACAGCAGCAATGCAGGCTTTTTTAACATTCTGCCTTGCCTGTTCGTATCCCTCCCGCTCAAGCTGTCCATGCATTCTGCCAGCATTCTCCAGCCCTGCCACCAGCTCTCCCCTTCCCCTTCCTCCTACCACTCCATCCCAGAGCTCCCACACAGCCCTGGCAATGATCCTCACTTTAAAAAAACCCTTCTAAATCCATCCTGAGCTCCCCAACCAGACCAGATAATATTCTTGAACTTGCCCTGTGACCTTTTCCTGCTATGATGCCTTTCAGGTCACCATTGCACCCTGCTGGTGCCCTCAGTCCTCAGCGGCTGTGTAGCATAATCTTCATTGCACCTCAGTTCCTCAGCATTTTAGTTCTGGGGACTGTCTTCCCACCCAACCCATGTATGCAAGCCCTAGCTGTTGGCCTGCCCTCCCCTATCACTGAAAAAGCTTGTGTTAAGAGTTTCAGTTTCCCGACTCCTGGTTATATGAGTCTGTATAAGATTATTTGTTTACCTACTTCATACAAGTGAGAGGCAGTTGTATTACAAGAGGAAACAACATGAGGCCTATCGTTGAGAGACAAAGTTCATTTCACACTCAACAACATGCTGCAGGTGGCTTTGGGAAGATGTAGAATATGATATCATCTCTGCCAACTGTTTGAGCAAAACTTACCTACTCCCGTTAACACTTTGCTGCTGCATATATTATTTTGTTGTGGGAAAATTTTAGTTGCGGTACAGACAATAGCTTTAGATACTGAAACACAACAGTTAATTTATCCATCAGAGCGACCGCATATCGCTGTCTTTGTACGCCAGTACATCCTAAACTTCTCTTTGGGATTATTCTTCCAGCTGGCATTTACTGTCCATGTGTGCAAAATGGGGAAAATGACGAGTGGTTTTCTTCATTGCTTAATCTCTCTACGGAGACTGGCACAAGTGGACAAAATAGTATCAGTGAAATAGCTCTGTGATGTGGACTTTCATCCTCTGAGAAACCAGGAGAGACATCTTCTAGACTGAAAATCTTCTCGAGTTAGAAAGATCACTACAGCTGCAGAGTGTAGGCTCAGGCTCTGGTTTCAGCTTTCCTCTTATTCTGGTACTAACTTGCATTGACTCTCCGCAGTATTTTCTCCATGAAGGAGCAAGGGGTCTGTCCTATACCTCATTCCCCATTAAAGAGTGGCTAAAATGCAAAGGACAGTTCCTCATTTAAATGAGTTCTTTACTGAAATGTATTACTTTCCACAGGCACCTTCCCCAAGGCACCCGGGGGAACCTATTCAGATTCCTGTTTAAAAATGTGATAATTGACAATATTCCTCTTTTTGCTCCTTCTTTCAGTTTCTACAGCCCTCAACTGTAGAAGAAAGAGTGGGAAAGGCAAAGGGTTAATATTCAAGGTACACACGTGCAAAAGCAACAATTGCTGCTGCTTTTAGTTTCCCCAGTTAATCTCTGCTGTGCTCCCAGTCTGACTGGTTGGAGAAGATATTTTAATGGTTCAGAGATCAGGCCTCAGACTGTATAATCTTCCTCACTGATCCACAAGCCCCTCCCCCTGTTTAGTTAAGGAACAACAGTCATTTATTGTCACGTTTTGTCCTGTGAAAAACAAACTTCTCCTGCTATAAGTCTTGTATTGTGTGCACATCCACAAAGAAAACACTGCCTGTTTAAATGCCTCTGTCCTTCTCTCTGATTTTTCCTTAAGCAAGTATGATTAGGAACACCGAAAGGCAGTATACTGTCAGTCTTACTAACAAAAACATCCTCTTTATCTCCAAGACAGCTATAGCACATAGAGCAACCATCCAAACCACACAGTAGCGGCTCAGGGGCCTCAAACTTGCTTCTGGGACTAAGCAGCACTTCAACCACAAACCATTCAGCCTTTGTCCTATGTACTGAGACTGTTAACAAGGGTGCTAATTTTGCAGTTCAGCTTTCAGAAGGTAAGCNAGGTAAGCATACTCCAAGTAACTGCTGCTGGACCAGAAAAAGCAAGCTTCAGACAAAAGGATCCCCTTCTTAAATGTCATTGTGGTATTGACTTTTCCTGCAGTAATTTGAAGGCAGTAAGGTCTCTGACTTAGTTTCACATCTTATTGTAAGATTTAAAAATGTGGCTTATAGCTGATAGGACTGTGACTGATCTTTTGGTCAGGCTAAGCCCACAGAGGTCGAAAGGCTCAGTATCTGTTCTTTTGTTTCTGCAAGCCCGCCATTCATCCCCAAATGAGGTAAGAATCAGAACAAATAATCTAGAAGTGAAATTAAAATTCCCACCATTATCCCAAGTCTCTGTTCTGCCCCGTGAGCCTTACCTCTCAAGATGGCAGGTCTTCTGACTTGAGAACAATTCGTTTGCTTATTTAATATTTAGATTTTTCTTGAAAATGGTAGTTCTACTGTGATTTTCAGTTCATCCCTACAGTTTTTGTTATTTAAAATTTCCCAAGGGACAAAGGCTAAGAGGGGGTGGCATTATATGAAAAGAAATAAAGAAAAAAAAAAGAGCTTCTCCTTATAAAAATGAAATGACTGAAGGATTATGCATCAATCTTCTTCAGCCAGTTGAAGGTCCAGTAATTTGCTAGCACTTTCTCTATTCAGGGTTAGGCATATCTAATAATAGTCTTTTTCCCCCATGTTCCTGCCAAATTAGATCTTATCATTCCCAACTCTTTTCTTAAATCTAAAGGGAAATTTCATTTGCACAGTTTCATGAGTCACTGGCCTAGTCAGCCCGCTGTTCTCAAACAAGATGCTCAGGAAAGATCCTGAAGGTTGGTTAGATGCTGTAAGTACAGTTTTCCCCTTTGGTTTCTTCAGCAGATTTTACAGGCCCAGGAGCTCTATATAGTTAATATAATACAAGGTCTTAAGAACTTCTGTAAAGCAATTCAAGTACTGAAATCCTCTCTCTCTACACTGACGTCAGAGGTAATAAAGGGTAACCTAGCTCCTGATTTTCATGTCTTGGTCAAATGTCAGAAGTTATATGCTATACATTGGGCCTGAATTCTGTTGTCTTCCGCCTCTTCAATGACATAACTTCCCTGAGCAGGAACTCTTTGAGCTCCCCAAATCAGCACTTATCTGCAGCATAACTCGGTAGCTTGGCCACAGCTTCTCCCAGAACTCCAAGACTGACAGATGAACCGTTAGACTGCAAGTTAGGTGCAGCACATATTACACGCATTCAATTCCACTCTGTCTAATTCCCAAGTGATTTTGTCCTGAGCAACCGACATCCTGAGTACAATATGTCTGCATATTCCTCTGTTACTTTTACCTTTCCTCTTTCAATTTCTCCTGTTCTTTTCATTAAATATATAGATTTTCCTTTTAAGTTCCTGGTCTTTGCCACTGCATTTTGACACTTCACATTTTCCAGTGAGAACCCAATAGCTCCTCTTGGCAAAACCTAGAAGCTGGTGAAGAGAGCTATAGTCACCTAAACACCCAGTCTCAGTATGGAATAAATTGCAGGGCTTCACACAAAAAGAAGCAGAGGAGCCAGCTATCTCCTGGAAAGGACACCCAGAGAGACCTGGGAAGAACTAGAAAGAATGTATCACCAAAAGCTGAAACACTGTTACATAAAAATGCATGTAAGAACTATTCCATTTAAAAATATAATTTTTACATCTGTAATTCACCCTCTAACACATTACTGTGTCCTAATTATAGTAGTGAAGAATCAAAAATAAACCAAGAAATGTTGAAACAAAACATGCTCCTGTCTGACAGTGTCACTGGAAATGGATTCTAGCGCATTTATCATGCAGAAGCAAGGTGTCTGCTAAGCTATTGGAATGACATGCATAAACACATGGTATCTGCTGCACAGGTTTTCATAGGGTAATGAAGCAGTATTAAAAAGCAACACTACTAACAATCAGCCTCCTAACCACATACACACATGTACAGCAGGAGGCAGCATCTGGGAGACAGGTTAAAGGCTCAGAATTTAGGAGCTGGTGTTACCTAAGAAATGACTGTGCCACCTCAAACCAAGGGTCCATGAGCCTAGTACTATGCCTCAGACAGCTGGCAGTGAGAGTGCCTAGGGAAATGAAACACTGTAACAACCTAAAATGATACTTCCCTTAACACTCTCCCCAGCCTCTAGTAGCCTCTAGTTCCAGGATTTGTTTAGCCAAAAATAACTTTTTCTTTCATATGCCTTGAAGGATTTCGCTCAATTGCTTTTGAATGCCTGCAAAACTTTAGTAACATAATGCTCTGTGATAAATTCTGCAGCATTCATATCAGTTGGGTGAATAAATACTTCATTTTGTTTGTTTTGAAGATGGATTGCCACCTTCAAACCAGCTACTCAGTTGGCAGTGAAATGAGTGGTGGTAGCAAGAGATGAGTAAGTTTCATGCACGATGAGAATACTCAGTCACTTAAAAACAAGACTGAGTTTGTGTTTGTGTGGACGAAAAAGGAGAACAAGAGACAGCCCAAACCATTTAAGGTTTGGATATTTATCTGGAATGGGACGTGATTTGGGGTGTGAGCAATTCAGAGAAGGGACTTGATTCTCACTCTGCTAGATACCAGATAATTCCTAGTACTGGCAAACTCTTGACAAACTTTGACTCTTGCTCAGTCATCAGAAAATTTCTAACCCTTCATTGTCTAGTCCTGCAAACACCTTCTCTGGTTATTTTTTTAAAGATCATAGAATCACGGAACAGTTTGGGTTGGAAGGGACCTTCAAACACCATTTGGTTCCAACCCCCTGCCCTGGGCAGGGACACCTCCCACTAGACCAGGTTGCTCAAAGCCCCACCCAGCCTGGTCTTGAACACTTCCAGGGATGGGGCATCCACAACTTCTCTGGGCAACCTGTTCCAGTGCCTCACCACCTTCACAGTAAAGAATTTCTTCCTTGTATCTGACCTAAACCTACTCTTTTTCAGTGTAAAACCGCTGCCCCTTGTCCTGTCACTACAGGCCCTGGTCTGAAGTCTCTCCCCATCATGCAGACGGGGGGAGATGAACCCCCACCGAGAAGAAGCGGAAGCCCCACCCAACTTCGAAACTTTGGGCTCAAGACGTAACTTTAGGGTTACTTTCAGGACAATTCCCAAACCGACAGGCCACCTGCTGCCAGCCGTGACTCGGGGCGGGCAGAGGAGGAGGGTGAGGGCAGGCCCCGCACCGGGCCCGGGGGGGCTGGGGGACAGCCGGAGGGACGGTAAGCAGGGGGAGGGGGTTACCTCCTGTCGTCCAGCCTCCGGGGAAGGGCAACTACGGCACCGCCGCAGGCAGGCGACCAGGCGCTGCCCAGCAGGCCCGGCCCGCCCCAGGGGCCGCGGGGGTGGCCAGGTCGGCTGGGGGGCCCGCCGTGCCGCGGCCCAGGACCGGCTGCGGGTGCGCTGGAAAAAGGTGGGGTGGCGGGACAGGGAACCCTGCCACAGACCGGGCCCGGAGCCGCCTCCCGCCTCCCTGGCTCGGCGCGGGGGGCGAACCCGTGTGCCTTCCCTCTTCCCGTCCTTCGGC
>VWZL01004999.1:173419-207914 GCA_013396915.1 Stercorarius parasiticus | reverse complement strand
TCCCGTTCCCGCCCGCTCCTGTCCCCGGCCCCGGAGGCGGGAGCGCGCGGGCCCCTGGAGCTCGGGGGCGGTGCGGTTGGCGGCGACGGGGAAGGAGGAGGGTGAGGCGCAGAAGGGGGCNAAACAACAAAAAAACCCAGAAAATGGCTACGGACCAGTTGAGTTTGAGAAATCGTGTATAAAATAAGAAAGCTGACAAAAAACTGCGCCTGCTGCGTGAGATGTATAGTCAGTACAGTGAAGCTCTTCCATCTCGTCCTCCATAGTTTTGTCCCATTCATCGGTGGTTTTCAGAAAAGGACATTAAAGGCAAGGCTGTGTGTCACATTTTTGGTTAATACCAAGGTTCTGAAACTTTTAATTGCATAAACTTGGGCTCTAAATCTATAATTCTGACCCAAGCAATTTTACTTCCTGAAATTTGACTAACTACAACTTAAGCGGAGGTTAGTAAATCATAAGCACTTAGCTGCTTATATGGTGACAGAACTTGGTGTTTGTAGTTGCCTGGCTGTAGCATGCAAGTGTGAAACACTGGATACAAATGGGGATTTTACAGCTAAATTTGAAAATTAGGAATTGCCGTACATCAGAGTATCTGGAAGACAACTGTAACAGGATAATGAAGTGTTTGACACAGTGATCTTTGTTATTACTGATACCAAAATCTTTATTTGGCGCAAACACAGCGTATTTGAGTGTAATTCTTTCTACTCAATTTCAAAATGGATTGAAAATAGTATGCAGCATACAGGTGATGTCCAGTAACTTCAATGTCAGATTCTTAATGAATTCACATGTAAACTGAATATTTATATATATATGGTCTTTTTTAAAAATTTATTGCAATGTTACTTTCTCTCAACTGTGAAAATCAGTTCATTTCAAAGTAAAATAAAGTATGAAATTCCTGTTATCCTTGTAGATGGCTGAATCAGAACCTCAGGAAGGAAACTATGTTAACGTGGTAAAAATGGTGGAGGACCTGAATAGGGACTTAGAAAATCTCCTGGAGGAAATGGAAAAGCTAACAGGTACAGGTCTTTATTAAGAATGATACGAATTTGTCTACTAGAGTGAAGACATTGCAGATTTATTATTTGTATTTATTGTTGTAAACTTCTGTGTGATAGAAATGTAAGTGGAAACAATCACCACTAATTAATGAATGCCCTAATTGGGAGAAAGCATGCAAATAATCTAGAAGTTTCAGATGGTTCAGAATTGAAAATTAATAGGTGATGGATGCTTAGTTCAGAGTGGTGGTTGAAAACAGAAATAATGCTAAGATATTTAATTTACAATTATTAAAACATATATAAAATAAGATTTAATTCTGAAAAAACAGTGGGACACAGTACCTCTGAGGTCAGTGCATGATGTGTTTAATTCCTCAGTTAGAACAAATATTTCTCTCCAAATTCAAACTTAGTCCTCTGTGTATGGAGAGGATTGCATATTCCTCTCCATGTTCTGCAACAATTCTGTTAGAAACTGTGTGCAACTAACAAGAATAGATGGAAACTCTTACTTAAACTATTGTAATTAAACACAATTTACGAGTGCCATTGAGAAAACTACAGTCAATATATGGTAAAAGAAAAGGGAAAGTATTAAATAAGTGCTAAAAGTACTTGCTCTGCTTTATCAGATCCTTGTTATTTCAAAATCAATTTAATGATTTAGGTTGTTCTGAAAACCTTTCATTTCTATGCTGCAGCCTCCTTGATCTTACTCTTCCTCACCTAACACAAGCCTCCTAACTAACTGTAACTGGTCTGGAGAGAGGATTCTTTGGTTCATTTATTTTAAAACAGTTTGTTGAACACTTCTTTTTGATTACCTATTTTGTTGTCATTTTCAGGTAAAAGTGTCTCCCTTTTGTAATTTACATCAGTATACTTCCATTCTGAAGTTTTTTGAGACATAAAGAAGTACTACTGAAAAGTCTTTTATTTCATCTTGAGTATTACTGTAGGCAGTTTCCACTTATAGCAGGCCTTCTGACATAAGATCTGTACTGATAATAATTGATGTCCTTTATCCGTTTATTGAATCACCCATTGCCTTTATTTAGCCAAAATTCCTAGCTTAGTAGTATCCGTTGGGTCTGTAGTGCAGGCAACCTGGATGGCTTATGACATGGTAGTCATACGTACCAACCCAGACCTGGCCACCTCCATGAGGCGTTTGGAAGATGCCTTCCTGAGTTGCAAAGAAGAGGTGGAGAAGAAATGGCAAGATGTGCTGAGTGAATCTAAAGGTGAAGAGCAAAAAAAGGAATAAACTGAATTCAGCCACGCTGGCAGAACGACATCCCTTGGAAAACCACTCCGGTCTTTTTGTTTTCCAGCCGTGGAGGCTTCACAGACACTGTGGAAAACGGATTTGCTTTCATCTTACTAAGAACTACTTATGTGTATACACCTGTGCAAGTATTTTAATGAGATTACATATATATATGTATTTATATTATTGAAGGTAAAAGATAACGTGTCTATTTTTATTATGCTCATCAGTAATATTTGTAGTGTGTGTGCATACAAAACTTATATTCTTTCTGTGTCTTCCTTCCTGGAAGATCATACTCACTTCATCATCAATATACATGGAATTCTTTGACACTTGAACAAATGGTGGAGGGAGCGGAGGGGTGGTAGTACAGTGGACCATAGCAGTGGTATTGCACCAGCACATGCCTTTCAGGAAAAACTGAAGAATTACTTTTTTTCTAAATGAAAAACTGGTGAAATTCTAGATTTGCAGATAGACTGGGTTAGTTTGATGTGGGATTACCAACTAGGTGTTCAGTTACAGAATTTTAGTATTCATGTAGCTCATCTGTAGTTGTTTCACTTTGTTTCCTTGGATTTTTAACAATTTTTTTGTACTGGTTTTCCCAGAAAGATTGTTCTTCTCAAACCCTCTGAAGGTAGCATGTCTCATTTAAGAAAACATTGTTTACCATTGTAGACTGCACTGTGTGTGGTGTAGTCTGTGGGGCTGCTGCAGAAACCAAACTAACCATGTTATAAAACATGCTTTTCTCCGTGTGTTCCTACTGTGCAATATTAAAAAAGAAAGAAAAGAAAAAAATTACTTTTCTTTTGTAGTCAAGATGTGATTAAGAGCACCATCTTGTGGCATGCAGTTGAGTATTTTATCTGAGATGAAAGTCAATGCAAGTTTTGAGGAGAAAGATCTTCCCTTTTATTAAAATCAGTCTCTTTAGAAAGTAAGCACCATGTACCAAGTGAGAGCATCTCCTTTGAAGAGGGATTTGATGATTTAAGTCACATTGAAATGATCTGTCAAAAGTTAGCTAAGTATTCTCTTGAGACTGGTTGATCTTGATTCAGACAGAATGTTTATCCCATTAAAGTGAAAAATATGTAAATAATGTCACTTTTTTTTCTTTTTTTTTTTGCATTGCTACCAAGTGTTTCTAGAGGCACAAATGGTTAAGAACATAAATTTTGAATTCTACTCTTGATTTTTCAGCGGATAGGTCTTAATTCCAGCCAAGGTAGGGCAAAATGGCAGAGCAACATGAGGAAACCTAGCACTTTGATTAAGTGCAAGTTAATCTTCTCTGGAGGATTTTTAATGGCATGTTGTCACTTTGGTACCTATGACTACATTGTCTTCATTCTTTAAGTCTGTGTTAAAAACTAAATTCTTTGAAGAGGCATGGTCTTTAAAAGCTTGTTTAGGAATGTACTGAATTTTGTGATTTTGTATGTCTTTTTAGCTGTAAAGTGCCGCCCTTTTTCTTACTCATGAAAGCTCTCACTCACGTGACCACAAACACCTAAGGGCGATGAGCGGTAGGGACAGAAGTTGGGAAGAGAAAACTGACGTTGAGGCTGGGAGCACAGCATGTACTCTGCCTGGGGAATCTTGCTGGCTGAGTAGACTGGGCCTGCTGCCTCTTTCCCTTGAAGATTTTCTTCCTAGCAGTGTGATGATAACTGGAGGAGAGTTCAGGATATGGACCAGCACAGGAACAGCGCATATTCCTTGAAAAACTATACAGCAAAAGTTTATACTTTTTCTTTACTACTAAAATGTACTTATTTTAGGTTAGTTTGTTTTTTTTTTAATTTTTTTATTTCTTCTTCTTTTTTTTTTTTACGTTGAGAATCAACTTACAGGGATTGTTGAGTTTTATTGCATGCATCTCACCATCTACTACGTTTCAGCCCAGCTAGATGCTTTAGACTTGCAGCAGAAACCAGGTAGTCCACATTGAAACTCCTTGATTTCCTGCTACAGGAGTGTGTCATAAATTTTCAGTAAAAAGGCTGTGGAGCAACAGCCCCATCTAGCGCTACATAGTTTAAAACAGTAACAGTAATCCGGATTGCTGAGTCGACATCTCTTAATCACCCATCACCAAAGATTTCTGTAATGAAAAGCGTCAGCAGCAGTTTAGCTTTGTGTTCACTCCCAGCAAAGTCCACTTCCGTGATCTAAGCCTGTACAGCAGTTTTTCACAGGTGCTTCCTGTACTGTATTTAAGAAAAGCATGCTTCTGCAAAACAGCTACAGAAGCAAGAGAAGTTGTCACTGGTGCAGTGCCCATCTGTATGCCCAAATACAGCAGTAAGGAATTCTGTTTTCTTAGGTACTCATTCCTTATCCTCTATTAAGTGACACTAAATAAGCAAGTCACATATCAGTTGAAATGTTTGTTTCAGTTTTTTTGTTTTGTTTTATGCACACACCTGGACCAGTACTGAAATCTGTATTCACCCTGGTTCATTTTGCATGGATAGATAGGCTAAGTCTTATTTCCACAGTTGTGTATCAGCCTTTAATCAAGAAATCTATGAAGTATAGCAAAGAGGTTATGGACTCAATCCCTACTGATTAAGGGTAGTAGATGCTCTGGTGTCTAACCCCGCAATGCTTTTACTGTTCTCATCACAACAAAATTTACTGATCTTACATAACCCCCATTTTCAAAAAGGGAAAAAAGGATGACCCAGGGAACTACAGACCAGTCAGTCTCACCTCTGTGCCCAGCAAGATCATGGAGCAGATCCTACTGGAAACTCTGCTAAGGCACATGGAAAATAAGGAGGTGATCAGCGACAGCCAACATGGCTTCACCAAAGGCAAATCGTGCCTGACAAATTTGTCGGCCTTCTATGATGTTGCCACGGCATTGGTGAATAACGGGAGAGCAACAGACATCATCTACCTGGCCTTAAGCAAAGCATTTGACACTGTCCCGCACAACATCCTGGTCTCTAAATTGGAAAAGCATGGATTTGATGGATGGACCACTCAGTGGATAAGGAACTGGCTAGATGGCCGCACTCAAAGGGTTGCAGTCAATGGCTCAATGTCCACATGGAAACCAGTGACGAGTGGGGTTCCTCGGGGGTCAGTACTGGGACGAGTGCTGCTTAACATCTTTGTGGGTGACATGGGCAGTGGAATTGAGTGCACCCTNCTCTGCTCTGGTGAGACCCCACCTGGAGTACTGCATCCAGCTCTGGAGTCCTCGGCACAACAAGGACGTGGACCTGTTGGAACGGGTCCAGAAAAGGGACACGAAGATGATCAGAGGGCTGGAGCACCTATGCTATGAGAACAGGCTGAGAGAGTTGGGGTTGTTCAGCCTGGAGAAGAGAACACTCTGGGGAGACCTTATAGCAGCCTTCCAGTACCTAAAGGGGGCCTACAGGAAGGATGGGGAAGGGCTCTTTATCAGGGAGTGTAATGATAGGACACAGGGCAACATCAGGAAGAAATTCTTTACAGTATGGGTAGTGAGGCACTGGAACAGGTTTCCCAGGGAAGTTGTGGATGCCCCATCCCTGGAAGTGTTCAAGGCCAGGCTGGATGGGGCTTTGAGCAGCCTGGTCGAGTGGGAGGTGTCCCTGCCCAGGGCAGGGGGGTTGGAACCAGATGATCTTAAACGTCCCTTCCAACCCGAAACATTCTGTGATGCTGTGATGTACTTAACCTGTCCACAAGGCAAGAGCTGGATGCTTAAGAGTGAACTATCCAAAAGCCACCAAACTGAGCCATATATTTTCCAGCCCAAACAGTGTGCAATGGCATAGCACAAAGCACATTCCCCTTCTGAATGTAAGCATCTATCTTTCCTATAAAACAGAGGTATGCAAAGTGTCCTGCAACCCCTTTTTATCTAGCACCTCAGGTGCTACTGCACTTACCAGAGCTGCCTGGATTGTTAACACTGTTTAGAGTTTCCATTAACAGTTTCTTACCAGGAAACTTAGCTAAAAGGCCAATAGGCAGTCTCCCAGAAGTTCTGAGGGTTGAAATTGTGCCCTTCTCTCCAGTGTAGTGTAAAACAACTGAGAAGGGGCTGTGGACATTTCACATGCCCACTTATGCATCTCGAGCCTTGTCAGAACGTGGCCTAGAGCTTTGTTTAGAATATTTATTTCATTTAGTACTACTGCTTTCCAGTTCTTGATCATTATAACCCCAATTCAGGTCACCTGAGAGAGGCTCAAGAAGACACTCCATACTCACTATCTGGTTTACTTGTTAGCATAAGTTTTTTCAAAATTTCAGTCCAGATCCCTGCAGCAATTGTTTCTGAGATGTGTATGGAGAGATTATTGAATCTGTAACAGCCCTATTTACACATACTAGTATTAAAAATAACATTCTTTTTGCTGGCATTCTTAGCAGAGAAGCAAAGAGCTTATCGAAAACAAAGGGAGTGAACAACGTTCCTTCTGAGTCATTTCCTCCAGGGCAAGGACTGTATCACCTAGGCACTATCAGCATGAAAGCGGCAGTGCCTTTTCTGTGTACATTCTATTAATACTGATTTCTTTTTTGTAGCACTGCCGCCTCCTTGCTTCTGCACCACTGTGAAACACATTTACATTTTTCAAAGAAAACATTAGGGTATTCTTTCATTTTTCTTTTTCTGATAATCTATTGTCTACCTTGCTTGCCCGGTTTTCTCTAGGTGCTCTGGGTTTGGATCACTGGAATATGAACATAGGTGGTAAGATTACAAAGTTTTGAGATGACATGTATTTTAAAGGAAAGAGGGCACAGTTCAGAGGCTGTTAAAAACTGGTAACAGTTATCATGGAGAAAAATGTGAGTACTGTGTAATGCAAGCGAAAATAATTGGCTAGACCAAGACACTGAACAATAACCACAGAACACAGATCTTCTAAGCCTCTGGAAACAAGACAAGACTGTTACAGGTACACTGTACAAGGCATATTTTGACTCTTACCACCTAACTGATGTTACTTAATATATTAAAACAGCAGAAGTTTGACTTTAACTTGCTTATCTGAGCTATGACTGTGTGGATCTTCACATATTTAATCCACACTCCGAATTTTGTCAGAACAGATCTCTTTCCATACTACAGACACATACTTTATTGTCAATCATCCTTAGAAATGCACTGCAAAAGCAGTTCCTGACTAATTCTAAGGACCTATATGGTCTTACAAAAGTTACAATTTACAAGCCAAAACTCCAGACTAATAGCTAAGCATGGAAGAATGATGCATTTTGACAAGTCAGGAAATACGATGAAGCTCTGAACTCAGTGACAACTTTCTGTAGGTCCTTCCTATCACATTTTAAAACCTTCAGATATTAGTATTGCCAGCTGATAAGATGAATAATTACTTCTAAGTTGTCAGGATCAATTTTCTGCACAGTGCATCGTTGTCTACCTCTAAGACTCAAAAATCAAATCACAGCTACATTGCTCCACTATTGTCAACAGCACAAAATGAAGAGTTCAAGCTGCTACTTGTTTGACACGGCGTCTGAAACTTTCTCATCTCCTTTACACTTGACTGAGGGTCCCACTGCTGCTTGGCTTGTGCAGCTGTTTTTCCCCCCAAGTATGTCTGAAAATCTCGGAGCAGATACTTTCATTCCACGGCGTCACAGTAATGCTGAAGGCTAGCTGGTTCTTCAGAAAGCCAAACCAGCAGAAAGGATAATGCCTAAGGTCATGACTTTGAACTCAGGTTCTACAATTAAAACTCTCTAAAAAGCCACAACAAGTAACTGTCAAACTTGCATAGTTTCCATCTTCATTTGAAATCTCCATGGATCTACACATTGAAGAGTTTGAAAACCACTCTTCTAGATCTATTAGGGTCAGTACACTTGTTAACCAGACCCCATGCACATTCATTCTAGTATTCCAAGGGGGAGTCTCAAGCATATGCCCTGGCATGAATTAAGTATGCACATAGCTTGCCATAAGGGCTGTGAAATCAAGTTCTGTGTAGCAGAGACTTTATTTCCGAAGATTTTCCAACTGCAGCAGAAAGTCTGTTTCACTTCCAAGGGATTTGTTGCACCTGTGTGCAGTCCTCCCGCATAAATGGGTGGAAAGGGCTGCACATGGATATGCTGTTGTTCAATGCAAAAGTTTTCAGAGAAATACGTATCCTGTATCAGTGAATATCCTGTTATTGCAAGACTATTATGTTTAAATGAAACAGCGCACAAAGGCCTACAGAACATTCTTCTTCCCTTCCTTACACTCCTCAAAAGATCACAAGCCACAGGGAATACTTTTGCAGCTAAGTAACAGCAGACAGCAGCCTTCACAAGCAAAAAGCCTGGTTACAGTCAGGCAGGCAGATTATTATGAAAACACTGTAAAATGATTACACTATAAAAATGTAATCCAATCCAAGTGTAAGCCATTATAAGTGCCCATGAAAGGGAAGAACGCTGGAATGAGAGAATGAACATAGCACAAAAACAATGGCTCCAAGTAGGTATAAAAGCACATCAACTACTCTGCAAATTCAAAATCCTTGTAGCTAAAAGCCTTTATAAAAAAAAAACAACACAAAAAACCCAAAGAAAACAAAACACCACAACACAAACTAAGCACTTATCTGAAGTTCTGCTTGAGGCAAATAACCCATAGCCTTATTTACAGGCACACAAGCACCACAGCTGCCAAGAGAACTGACTCTCCTTATTGGCTGAAGAAATAGAAAACTGATGCTCAAAGTCCAGCTAATAAGAGAAGTAGTGGCCTAGTAAAGGAACAACTTATGCCCTGCCTAAGACATCTAAAAATGTAATTTTAGTAAGCGTTCTAGAATCGAACACTTAAGTTGAGCCTATATTTTCTTAAGGGGGAATTCAGAGATGAAGGGGGTTGTGCCCATCAGAAGCTTCTGTTTTATGCTGAGGTTCTTCCTATCACTAAGGTAGGACTGAAATAACAGAAAAAACTACACACTAAGACACTACTTGTATCTCTCCCTCTATTTCTGCTTCCATAAAATAGAGATAACTAGTCAGGTGCTTTTGTTAAACTGATTCAAACCTGATCTACATTTTTGAAGAGATTAAAAAAAATTCTGTTTGGCTTGTCAAATCTCACTTTAAGAAACACTTGCTTTTGAACAACTGAAGGCAGTTCTAGTAGTTTTTATGACAAGTTCTGCAGTACTGTTTCAATGTTTATGAATATCTTACATGTTTATATTACAGTGAAACTGCCAACCTTGCCCCAATCTGCCCAAAATAGATTTAGTTCTGAACAAATCTAGTCTACTGAGGATTATCCTGCTTAAGAATTTGTAAAACGTGCATTACTTGTTTTCTTCACCTTACTAAATTTTGTTCTATGTCAAAACAGCCATATTCTTAATTTTCCAAGGAAAGACATTAGAATACCACCGTGTCCCTCTCAACATCTTTCACAGTCTAAAGCTTACCATATTCAGTACAAAAACTCAGTCTCTAATCCTTGTTATCAACGTACTTTCAGAACTGCTGGGTAAGTGATCCAGTGCTGCAATAGCAGGTTACACTACGTGAGTTTGTGGGGAATGCAGCAGTGTGTGTACTCAAGGGAGTCAGAAGCATTCTCCTTCCTGAACTAAGCCTGTACCTTTCACTTCACATCTCATTAATAGTTCCTAATTCATTGCAAAAGCAAGCAGGAAATCCCCAATGCAGTCAGCTGTGGGCACTGCAACTCATGCATCACTAACCCTTCCCCTACCCCCGCAAGGCAAAGGCAGAGTGCAAGAGCCATTCCTCACCTTCCCAGAAGATGGAAGGAAAGTGCTTTGAAGCCCAATTATCCCCTACACTGCCCCTGCTTCTCATTTCCTGAGGAGTAACATGAGAAAGCGTGTCTCCAGAGAACCTCATACAGTTTTTTTAATTATTAATAGTGTGCAAGAACAGAGAAACTAGAAGAGACAAGGATAGTCCTACATGTGTACAGTTACAGTGTTGCTCCAGACCAAAGGGGCTTACATGAAGCATTACTCAGTAAAGGCTGGATAAAGACTGCATACTTAAGAACAGAAAGAGGTGTTTTAAGCAAACAAATCTACTATCTAAGGTTTGGATAACAGCAACTGCAAGACAGGAACGCGAGAAGCGTTGGACTAGAGAATGAAGGACACAAGATAGCTCAAGAAACACACCCATATTCAACAGCTGGAAGCAGACTGATAACACTTGCAAGACATCCAAGTTTTAGGGAGGAACATTAGAAATACACACAAAATTAGTAAAACAGTTAAGTACTTTGTTCATTAACACAAGATGGCACAGGTACAAAAGTTTTACTGGTTTTGAGTAAGGAAAAGTGGAGAGGCAAATAAAATATACTGCCACTATTTGGAACAAAAGCTCGAATAAGCTTTGGAGAACAAGTCTTATGAGGAGCTGCTGAGGGAACTGGGGTTCTTTAGCCTGGGGAAAAGGAGGCTGAGGGGAGACCTTATCGCTCTTTACAACTACCTGAAAGCAGGTTGTAGTGAGGTGGGGGTCAGTCTTTTCTCCCAAGTAACAGGCAATAGGACAAAAACAAGTGGCCTCAACTTGCACCAGGGGAGGTTTAGACTGGATATTAAGAGAAAAAATTTTACACTGAAAGGGTTATTAAGCATTGGAAGAGGCTGCCCAGGGAAGTGGTTGAGGCACCATCCCCAGAGGTATTTAAAAGATGGGTAGACACAGTGCTTAGAGATCTGGTTTAGTGATGATTTTTGTCAGAGTTAGGTTGATGGTTGGACTAGGTGATCTGAAAGGTCCCTTCCAACCTAGGCCATTATATGATTCTGTAAAGTGGCAGTTACTAAGCCGATTTTGTCTTTTTAAGCAGAGGAGCCTCACAGCTTGGATTTTACTGTTCAGAGAACACAAAAACCTAGCAAACAGATAGGGAAGTAACATCTCAGTAACCCACTCCAAATCCCTCAAACTCCTGACACAAGATGGTAACTGAAAAATCCAACCATTAACACCATTTGAGCCAGAAAAGCAGAGAGGACAGCATAGGTTGTAGCTCTGTTACATAATTTCTTTGCAGAAGTTGTTTTGAATTGAAGTAGAGCCACCTAACCTAGCGACGTACATCCACCTAACCTTGCACGTATATCATCCAGCATGGTTTTAGACAAAATACATCACATATTAAAGAGGCAGCTCTCATTTTCACATATAAATGCTGAAGCAGCATGATTAAAATAATGAATTATTTTAAAAACAAACATGAAAAACACTGAAACAGAAATTTTTTTTTGGTAGTTGAAATCACTTTTATTTGTGAGGAACGTCACCCATGCTGCACAGTTTCAAATAGATCTTACCAAGGAAAGCGGAAGTTTCTCCTCCCCGTGTCCTGTAGTGAACAGGACTGGCACAAAAAATAAAACTCATCACACCTGGGAGGTTTAGCACCAGCATCCAGTAAAAAAAAGCATTTGATTTCAATTTCAGTTCTTTGGTTGGGTTTTTTCCCTTTTCAGTCTGATGCCAAAAGAAAAATTGAAAAATTCAGTACTAGCGAAACAGTGAAATTCTAAAAAAAAAAAACCCAAAACCCCACAGTTGCTGTTGAAACTGGGGAGGTTGCTCTTTCTGAATCTCGCTCTCTTTTTTTCCCTCTTCACGCATCTATCTTGCAGGCGTTCCCTGGATCTCAGTTGCTGGTAAATATTTTTTTTTTCTTTTGAGTTCCGATGTTTCAAATCTTTGCTTTCGTCATCACTGTTGACATTTTATTGCTTGAGTGTTTCTTTGGTGTTACTTTTGAGTTGTATTTTAGGGCACCTGTTGAAGAGTCAAATTTAAGAAAATGCAGTTTACTAAATTCCATTTTCCTGTTGAAGAGGTGGGATGTCAGGTGGAGAGGGAGTTATAACAACAGACAGGACAAGCAGGACTGGCTTATCCTATTTGTAAGCTGGGAGTACAGTATCTTCCTAAAGCAAAACACACTAACTTATCAGCAGATGCTATTGCTATATAGACCAGATAGATCTTGCTGAAAAAAAAAATAAATCAGACTGATAAAGCAAGGTTTACTTTGTGACAAATACAGGCACAGAAGCAGAGGAGAGAGAGAAGAGAAAGCAGCAGACAGTTCCTTGGTTTGCCTATGCAGCACCCTCAGAAGTTATGACAAATATCTAGCCATACGTAAGAGGGATGTGGCCAGAGTCCAAATCTTAGAAGTATACACAACGCTGCTTCAGTTGGAGAACAGGAACTATCTATAATCCTTACCTGAGGGATAGTAGAGGTGCCTGGGGAGCCGGACATTACTCAGCACCACTCTGCTCCGTCACTGGAGCAGGATTTTCAGCAGGTGTTTCAGTCACCTTTGTCTGAGACACAATAAACCTTTATTATAGGCAAAGACTGACCTCCGGACCCTTCCTCTGTTCAGTGGTAGGCCCAGCATACCCAGCTTTTAGAATAATCAAGGAAGATGAATTTTCAGAAAATATAAGCTTCAGTGTACTTCCTACAGTATTACACAGCAGATTCTGTCAGGGGAACACCTCAAGTAGATGCAGAATAAGAAAAGTCTTTCCTCATTAGGGTAAAAATCTGTGTTTGCAAACAGTTCCCTGAAATCATCTGGCCCATGCAGTTCAGGAAATGGATCTGGAGCTTTCAAATCCATCTCTTATACTACATACAGACTGAAGGTTTGAGGAAGCTGGAAAACACAACTGTTCTTCTTCATTTCAGAAGTATTTGTTACAGTCTGACCCCAATTAAGAACTATCCAGAAGCAATCCCTATCCCACTGCTGGTTCCATTTAAGATAAGCTGCTCATTCTCAAAGTAGTTCACAAGGAACAGGTAATGAAACCAGCTACCTTCAACCACCAGCACTTTGGACTTGGCCATCAGACTCCTCCAGCACACCAACAATACGCTTGGTAAAACCACCACAGGTCTTGAGCATTCACCCCATCAAGACTCGATCTCTGCCATATTTTGCCAGGAGAATGCTTACCTCTTTCCCATCCTGAGCCGGTGCATTAGGTGGACGAGGTCGACGCCGGTAGTTGTATGGGCGCCTATACCCACGACGAAGTGGCTGCTGACTCATAGCATTGGCCTCATGATGGTTCTCTTTATTTTCAGCCTCTCCAGTGACTGGGGCAGGGCGTGGACGCGGGGGCCCTCTGAAGAGGAGGAAAAATATGTTAAGAGAAGCCTAAGGAGGTTAAACTACCATGAACCCAGCAAAAACCTCTCTAACCAAGTACCGTCTGTAACAGTTTTGAATGCTAGCAAACCATCCCTTTGGACTTCAGCTGGCATATATTTGAAAGGGAGAGCAGTTTCACTGGGTTAGGCAAGTAACCTGGGTGTCTCTTCACTGCCGAAGCTACATCAGCATATTCTACTATCTGTCCTACAGTGAAGAGGTAGTTAGCCTGTTTGAATTGCTGGCTAGGAGAAGAAACAAGCCAGTAGTGATCACACTGTCTGACTCTGCCAGGCTGACCGTGGACTAGTTATATACCAGTCCAGCCCTCTTCATAATTAACGGTGCAATCCCTGAGAATTGCAGTTCCACCTGTAAACCATTCCTGGATCTTTCCTCTTTGCCTTATGTTGCCCCTCTCGACCATATGAGAAAGTGAAGCATGTATCTCAGTCAGGCACGTTGGACCTCATTAACACTAACATGTTAATGACATGGGGAGATCTCTGGGATTGGTTATTCAAAGGCAGACAGAGAGGCTTTTGGTTTGGAACTATGATGTATGGTCACATCTTAAACGTGTGGATACATCCTACAGTCTCTAACTATGGTCTACAACTCCCTCAAGGGGGGCAGTGCTGATCTCCTTTCTCTAGTGACCGATGATAGGGCATGAGGAAACAAAACGAAGCTGTGTCAGACAAAGTTTAGCTTGGACATTAGGAAAAAGTTCTTCAGAGAGGATGGTCAGTTGCTGTAACAGGCTCCCCAGGGAAGTCGTCATGGCAGCAAGCCTGTCAGAGTTAAAGGAGTATCCGGACAACACTCGTAGTCATATGGTTTAGTTTTAGGTAGTCCTGCAAGGAGCAGGAAGTTGGACTTACAGGTCCCTTCCAACTCAAGGTATTCTACGATTCTATAAGCTATTAAGTCCATATTCCTGAAGTATGCAAGAGCATTTAATCCAGTTTCCAGTACAAAGAAAGTATGTTTATAAACTGTCAAAACACAGCCAAAGGTGATGACAAAGTTACTGCCTACTATCTAGTTCCCATTAGCTGGTTTAGCTAATCCACAGCTATCCAAAACCACTAGCTTTTCCAAAGGAATCTAAGGTAAAAGTATCACTGCACTGTATTTAGTGCACGTAAATGCAAGCCGTACCTACCTGTTAACTCAAACAGAAACACTCTGCACGCATATTGGACAGCGTAAGCTACCATACCTCTTACAGGGAAACACGCATCAGGAATGCCTAAATTCCTGTTAGCCATGCGCAAGTTATCCAGCTTGCGATTCACCCACATAACATGCAAAAGCTCAGGTGCCTCATTGTACTTGGTGTGGTGCTATTCCTGACTGCCCAATGCTAACGAAGACTTTCAGGAATAAAATTTATTCTGCTCAAACCCCTGTAAGCACCAGCATCAGTATTACCCCAGTTCCCACAGTCCTAGATAAGAAAGCCAACTGTAGCACAAACGTTTAAAGACAGAAACACTCAGAGTAGAGGTGGAAGGCTTGTGGTTCTATACCCAGCATCTAGAAGGATGGATACATTTTGCATGGAACAGGTAGTCATTAAGGACAATGTTGTTATTCCTGCGAAACTCAGCTCTTGTTGCTCTTGCACTGTCATTTACCTCCTGCTGTTTTTGAACAAACATGTACACAAAAAAGTGGGGATTACATTCATTTCATAGTTCGCCTCTCTAAATTCAATGTTGGAACTTGACCTCATAAGCTAATTGATAGAAAGACAAGGACAAAAATTAAGAGGAGCAAGCAAGTGAATGGCAGACTAAGACAAATTAGCTCCTTGAGAGCAGAATCCACAATGCTTTATGAAAAACACCAGTGAAAGTAATCCAGTATTTTATTTTATGTGCCACTCATTCTCCAAGACAAAACAAGTTGCAAGAAGCCAAGAATCTGAATGAGCTTTTCCACTTAAAGTAATTCAATAAAAAAGTGAGGCAACAACCCAAACTTATAACAGTCAGAGGTTGATTATTTCACACCGATATTTTTAACTGCATCAAATTCCTCAGCTATGGAATCGTTCCCTTCAATGTAGAGGCTGGAAGCTTGAGTGGTCATGTCAGAAATAAGGCTGGAAAATGAAGAAAACAATCCTACACTGGCCAGTTTAAGGGATGAGTAACACAGATGACTCAGCAACTTGCTCCATGAATCAGTGGAGAAAGCATCAGTGTTCATGTGAAATCCAACGGATCTTTACTAAAACAATAAGAATGGCCTACTGTGTCTTCAGGTATCCATTTATCCCAGTTCTATGAATCCCTAGGGAAAAATAAGGACAAGGAAGCCCACTTCCCAAATAGCCTCCCAGCCTCCAATTGTTTTCGACACTGCAGATTTCCTGAGCCAGATGGAGTTCATGAGGCTACATCTGGAGTACTGTGTCCAGTTCTGGTCCCCACCCTTCAAAAAGCAGACAGACTGGATACAGCCAAAGGAGGGCTATGACGATCAAAGGGCTGGAGAAACTTACCTATGAGGAAAGACTGAGGGTGTTGGGTCTTTTCTGCCTGGAGAAGAGAAGGCTTGGGGGAAGGGGTGGGGGTGTGAAACAGACACCACTCACCACAGTATTCCAGTGCTTAAAGAGCAACTAAAAAAAGGACAGAGGCTCTCTCTTCACAAGGAGCCACATTAAGAAAAGGAGCAACAGGTACAAGTTGCACCTGGAAAGGTTGTCTTGATATAAGACAGATTTACAGTGAGAACAATCATTTACTGGAAAAACCTCTACAGGAATATTGTAGAGTCCCCATCACTGAAGGTTTTCAGGATGCAACTGGACAGGGTGCTAGATAAACTCATCTAGACTCTCTTTCCCACAAAAGGTTGGACCAGATGGTTTTTTTGAGGTCCCTCCCAACCTGGGCTGTTCTCTGTGGTTCTATGAACCTGCCTTTGTTTTTCAGCATGCCTCCCACTTCTTTCATTTAAAGTCTCCTCATAGTATATTCCTTTAGCAGAAGAAAAAGTAAAACCAATTTCATCTGCCCTTTCCATGCTAGTCATTATTCTGAGGACCTTTATAATTTATCTTCACTTGTCTCTTCTCCCAGCCTCAGAGTCCTCAGTCACTTCCACGCTTCACACATTCTTCCCCCTTCGATCATCTTGATGAGTTTTATCTTATTATTCTGGAAGCTCTCCAGTCTCTTTAGCACCCCCTTTCACCAAAAATTCTATCAAGAGTAACTCTAATAATCCTATTTTGTTACTTCTCCTTTAGGAGCCCTCCAGGAACTTAAAATTTGTAAGCTGACTGACAGCAATGCCCTCCACTAGAACCAGATACTACAAGGCAACTCTAATGCTGCCTGTAAGAGATAGGACACAGCTTCAGTTTTCACTGAATGGTAGGCTTTCCTCCATACAAGTAGCACCAGTGCATAGAACCAAGCTTGAGTAACACATAGGACTGAGCTATACGCGCACAAGCTACTAGTCCAGAGCTAAGTTGCAAACTACTGCCTGCAGGCCACAAGATGAGTTATAAAGCACAGCCTGCCCCTACAGATGGTGGGCCTAGCTTGATCCCAGATCAAGCGGGATTTGGATTGTCAAGGAAAGCATAAGAGACCAGCTGGGAAGGCAGGGACCCTCCAACTCAGTAGGTTGCTCAATTGTGAGAAGTAACAGGATACAAAGAATTCTTCTCTGTTTCTTAGCCTGTTCCTAGCTCTGAGCAGTATATAAGCACATTGAACAACTTCTACAGTTGTTTCCTTACTCCTGTGGCTCACCTTTCTCCTAGTAATTAAAATGCTTCTCACTGTCCCTAGCATTTGCATATGCATTAATGCTAGAGAATATAGCTTCCTGCTTTTAATGACGCCTGTGCAGATCACAAAAGCATCCAAACGTGATGACGAGCAAAGGAAATAATACAAACCTGCGATAGCGGGGACGATAGGTAGGATTCCTATGGACTTGCTGAAGTTGTCCTCCTTCTGTGACGCCATCCTTTATTTCTCCCTCACCACCCTACAGCCAAAAGAGAACAGAAGACAGAGGCAAAGATGAAGTGTTACCTTATTTCATGGGCAGTATATTAACTATAAAGCCCAATGATCTGAACACAAGTTCAAAAACAGTATATCAGTATAGAAACACCAGCATATTGGTTAAAAAGAAGCAGCAGATACTCAAAAGGCTTTAATTTGGGCAGAGATAAGAGTAGGATAGAACAAGAGGCAATAATGCTGCCCTTGTTCCTCACAATAACAGGCTAAGAAGCTATCTGACAATGCCTTATTCCTGTCTGCCAAGAAAGGCAGAGAACCTGATAGTTCAAGACATCACACTGCATAGTAAGGGGTAAACATGTTATGGAGAAGCAGCTGATCAGGACACTTCTGCATTTGGAAAGCTAACCGAAAGACATCATACTGAAACTTGCCAGAGACCACTTCTGGCTTCATTCTACACAAAGCCCCATTCCACAGAGAACTCCCACAACAACATCAAGAAATTCAAAGACACAAAAAGACAATACTACATCATGTCAAATACTCTTCTACATATTCAACATTTTCAACCTTTCAGAGATGCAGTTGGTATCTTTCCCCTCCAGCTGTTAACTGATAAAGCTCTATTCCAGTTTGTTTGGGGTTTCTTCCTGGTTTTTTTTTGTTTTTGTTTTTAAGTGATAGCCATCAGTAATGTCTGTTTTGTAAAACATTACGCTATCTACAGTTCCCATTGTACTATTCTTCCCTTTAGGGAAGGAATTTAACAAGAAATCTAGAAACAGAAGTGCATCTTCTGCATCTGATCCAGTGCAAAAGAAAAGCTGTTGCTTCATGACAGCCTTCAGTAGCCTATGCTAAATTTGACAGGTCTCCTTCCAATTCTACACAGCTGTTTTAACCACCACCACGACATTTTGCTCTGTTTTAACTAGCAATCTCAGGCAACTGTGTGGGCAGTGAACTTTTCTTTAGCTAAGATAGCATGATGATAAACATTTAGAAAGCTGGTACGCTGTAGCTTGTAACAAGAAATCTTGGAGAATTACATGAACCTCAGGGACTGACCTGCACAATCCCCTCACCACAGTAAGATACCCTCCAAATGCATTAATAATTTCAAGCACTCTTTGTAGCTTTCCAAGTTTCCAAAAAGCACAAGAGACATGGCCTAAAGGCAACTGGAATATTCCACATGCTGTACCTAGAAATAGCTATACCAGCTATTCTTAATAATACGACAGGGTCAGCTGCTAAGGTGAGCAGAGAGAAATCGGAATTCAATAAAAACCCCACAATCATAAATAACGTTATCTGTTATGTTCTTTCATGTACAAAACTGATCAGGACAACTGAAAATCCACAGGAACTCCCACTAACAGTAATAAAAGATAGCATCTGATAGCAGTTGAGAAGTACTTGAGAGACTCAGAGGACAAAAGGAAAATTACACTTCTGAGTTTAAGACAGCATTATACTACAATCTACTGCGCAATACCAATCTGTCCTTTTTCTATCAAGATGCTTCGTACTATATAACTTACAGTTTATTAGACCTATGATGGGTGGTCAGAAGTGTCTCAGACAGTAAGGTGAGAAAGAGCACTGCCAGTATTGTGTGGCAATAGTGATCCAGAGGTCTTGGGATTTGCCTTTTGTGAAGCAAGGACCTAATGCTGCTCCTGCTCTCACTCTCTTCCTCATGTGAGGACCGCAAAGCACAGAAACAGAAGAGAGCTGCAAGATGTGAAGGGAAGAGAGGACACAAAAGCTAAAACAATCCCGAATGTGTTTCAGCATAATCACCATTTCTCTTCTCCAGGATTTCTCAGCAAGCACATGTGGAATCAGCACACCGTTCTAGTGCTGCGATGCCAGAAATACAGAACTACAAGGCCTAGTAGGTCTTGTCTGAGGGACAATGTGGCAAAAGCTAACAAAGCATCAACCAACCTAAATCACAAGGAGGGGCACACAACAATATTTTTCACTAGTCAATGCTCTCCTATAGTACTTGACAACCAGCATTGCATCCACAGCTCTTTAAAAGGCAGTATTGAATTTCTACATGTTTTTAAAGGCACAGCCCAAGTCCACTCCTCCCTACAAAGGGCTGCACTGGAATCTCAGATAAAAGACTCCATGTCCTGTAGTGACAGAGGAAAGAATGACTAAACCTGATGAAGCATTACTCAAAACCAAATGCAAACATTTTTCTATTCATCTTGAACTCAATGTTGCTATGTCAGTATTTTAAATGGGTTTTGCTTAACCAGTCAGTTGAACACATAATAGCAAAGCAAATGAATTGCTTAGCCCAGAAGTCCTGATGATTTCCCGCATCTTCTATAGCGTCACAAAAATTCAATTAACATATTACATTAGCATCACTGTCAATTCATCTAGGTGTATTGGCCAGAAGTGAAGTATAGCTCCAGAACAAAAAACAGTTATGCTGTCAGAAGTCACTGAAACACATACAATTTGACCAGAAAACAGAACCTGAGCTTTGAGGTCTTGCTTTACTATACTGATAGTAAGTATATGACATTCATTTATTAGGAAAGCTTCACTTGACTCTTAAAAGCACCACACCATGTCTAGCATACATGTGATCCTGTTCACTCAATCCTCTTTACAGGAACCTAACCTTTTACCTCAGTGCAATACCTTCTAACAAAACATTAGCTCATCCTAAAAGACAAATGAATGAAGCTGGCTTGCTGCACTCTCCATTGTGCTGTGAAGAAGGCCAAAATAGGCATGCAGGCTGCAGTTCCCTGATAAGATCTCAGGCAGATTTCCCTAACCCTAAAAAAGCACAAAATTTTATTGCTGGCCCCCCAAGAAAAGTTTTGTAAGCTTTAACTGTAACTGCAATGAGTTTTTTACCCATCTGCTTCCCCTATTTCTTCTTCATTTGTTCTTATATCTCTTCAGGTCAATCTCTAGCTTTTGTATAATAGTATCCATATTTTCAGGTCTCATCTCTACAAGAAATAGCATTGGCCTATAAAAGGGTTCTCAAACTATTTCATTTGTTTTCCACCTCACTGATAAAGAGGCTTTTTCTATTAGCAAAGCACACAGTATTTAGATAAGGACATCATCGGTTCTCAAGGTTGTTCCATGATCTATTGCCTGTTATAGCTTTCTGACTACAGCTCCATACCATGTCTATGTTGTCACAGACAGTTCAGTGAAAACCATAGCCTCTTTTCTGTAGTGGATGCAATTAAGAAGTTTCTGATATGAACAAGTAATTCCACTTGCCACAAAACTCTCCATGCAATCCAAAATCAGTTCCACTGGAGCTCAGATTCCTCAAGGTGTTCTTCGCTCTTGAGAAATTCACACAATGTGTTCAAGAACAGATGCACTAAGTTACATGCAGAGTAGAGACCCATTTGAGCTAGCATGGCAAACAAAGAATAGCACCTCTGTTTTGCCTAAAACCATGCCAGTGAGGAAGGAGAGATCAACTCTTGCTGAGCTACAAGGTTGGACAGGAATTGTTAGCCAACATCAACTAAGAGTTCTTGAAGCCTAGAAGGTCACCATGTCAAAAGTCACCTCAACGAATCAAATGAACACCCAGGTTAACATCCTTCTGTAAATTATCATTTGCAAGTTTTGAAGGCTGTAATTCTTCAAGTCAATGATCTCGGAGAAAGAGCAGTATGGTTTTGGTTATGAAATCACAGATTACTTCATGGGATGCGAGGCACCAGTCACACCAGACTAAGGTCTGGTACCCACACCAAAACAGTCTGGGGACTCAGATGTAAGCAAGCCAAAGCAAAAGAGTGTAATAACACAATTTATTCCCCTTGCGTACATCTTCAAGTACTAGGATCCAAGGGTGTTATAGTGTCACATGCAAACCAGATTTTTAGCATCTGCATAAGACATCCAAGAGAACATGTTGCAGCACAAGTACCCTGAGACTGAATGTTCCCTATGTCCAAGATGGGTCTAACATGATCACTCTTCAGGCAGAAAGAAACAGCAGCTTTCCATACTCAGCATTACACAGGGTTGTCTAAGCATTGACATGTCTGCTTATTTAAAATCTCAAGCAGCTCCAAGACAACACTAATACCACCAACTAAAGCATTTACTCCCAATAAAGGCACTTGAGTGCGATTTTAATCTCAGGAGAGCAAAAGGAAACAGAATCAATACTGGAGTATTGCTGGTTGATGAGCTAACAGATAAGACCAGAAATATCAAAAAGCGGAATAAACCAGAGCATCCTAGTTCTTTGCCACTTGGCATGCAAGCTGAAGCTACAAACCGTATTGCCACAAAAGCAAAGACATACTCAGTAATAAGTATTCATCCATTACCAGCACCAACTTCTAGCAGTCTCAAAGGGACTCAGAAAGAATACCTTTCATGTATTTAAGGCTCAGTGGTGCCCAACAGGATTAAAGAAAAGACCTTATGATAGCTAATATAAACAGCTAGACTTTCAGGAAGGGTTTGACAACACCCAAGTTTGCCCCCATGCTGTCAACTCTCTAGAACAAGATGAGAGGAGAGTTGTGTTGCTTGGGTAGAGACTTCCACCAGGGCTCTCATATTAGGTCATTCATACATTCCTACAAGTGATGATCACAGACTGAACTATGAAAGAAAATATCAAGCCTAGAGTACATTCCAGTTGGATTGTTCCAGGTGCCCATTTAGCACAAGCACAATGTGGGTAGGAGTAGTAACTGCTAGAACTACAGCCATGTACCTCATACTTCCCCCCCTGCAAAAGCTTGCAGAGAGCTGCTTAGGAAGGCTTGCAGATGTTATGAAGAGTTGTGCATAGCTAGTTTAAAGAAAAAAATGCATTATTATTTACACTTTACTGCTCTGGGCAGAGGCCTACAAGGAGGTTTCAACGAGTCGGTTAAACTACTACCACGCCATGCAAAAATGAT
This sequence comes from Stercorarius parasiticus, assembly GCA_013396915.1. NCBI lineage: Eukaryota > Metazoa > Chordata > Aves > Charadriiformes > Stercorariidae > Stercorarius > Stercorarius parasiticus. Next base: position 185,499 of record VWZL01004999.1, on the reverse strand, counting down.
GAACTTCTAAATAAATCTGTTTTTCCAAGTAACTCTTCCAAATTATGGTTACACTACCTAAGGTAATATAAATACTTCCCCTTGCTTCAGGTAAAGGGCATGGTGAACCACTTAATGGTCTGAAGAGTAAACACAAAGCAGCGAGACACCTAACAGCCCAAGACATGCTTTTAACACAATTCTAGAAAGACATGCTAAGGAGGGGCCTACAGGACACCAAATAATAGAAAATATCAGTACCAACATCAATGATGTGCTAGAGGGAGCCAGAACATTACTGAAGAACACTCAAAACTTAGTTAAGCATCAACAGTTTACTATATGCCAGTGCTGAACCTGTAGTTCCCTCTCATGAAAAGATCAGAAGGCTGCTGAGGACACAGGATTACCACCACTAGAGAAATCAAACTTACACTTCGAGGAGGTCCACGGCGTCGGCCGTAATAGCCACGTCGATAGCGGCGCCGGTCTGCAGCATAGCGGCTGCCTTCTACAGGGACTCCATCTGGACCAGTGACGTTAGCTGCTTCTGCACCCTAAAAGGCCAAAGGGAAGTAATCCAGGGCAGTGCAAGAAAAGAACAACCAGGTACAGGGACAAAATAAAAACAGTAAAGAGACTTGTTTGCATCAGTTCCAAGCTACAGAGATTCCTTCCTCCCAAGTAACACAAAAGCAGGTCTGTTATTCTCAACCCAGTAACATAAGAGTTATGATCATGAGTTAATACCCCATCAGCCAGGCTGAGTTCTGAGGAAAAAGGAAATAGTAATTGATTAAAGACAAAAAAAACCCAAACCAAAAAAGCTCAGAGAACTCAAAAGATGTTTCAGAAAGTGGAAAGTGCAAAAGACTTGAAGGTTCTTACAGTTATTAAGCTACCAGACTCCAGGACAAGTTCTTCAGAGCAATATATGCATCAGTTAATGTTTATTGGGCAGACTGAAAGCTTCAAGTGCTCTATCAAGTAAAAATTACAAATTCTAGAAGCACTAGGATATAGTTAGAGTTTTGATACATATCTAGAAACACTTCTCAATGAAGCCTTTAAAAAGCAGATCTTCCACAGAAAAGCTGTATGAATGCCACGCACTACAGGGATTAACACATTAGACAAAGCCACCAGATACACAGCTAAGGCTCTGTGCTACTCCCCACTAGAGTGATGTTAACTCTGTTGGACCACACTCCTAAATCTCTTACCTTCTCTCCCTCAACCACATCAAATTCTACAGTCTCTCCATCACCAACACTGCGCAGATATTTCCGTGGGTTGTTTTTCTTTATCGCTGTCTTTAAAGAAAAAAGATACAGGAAAATATATTAGTTTATCTTACTCATTTTCATACACATTCATACCCTGTAGATGAGGAAAGGATAGTATTCTGCTACAATCCCAACTCTACATACCAGATCAATCACCACACCAAGATACTTCATATACACAGAAGTCTCATTTCACAGGCTCTCCAATACTCAGGGGCAAGGTTTACTCCTTTCTCAATACTCATGAGTTTACAAGTCAGCTGTTGCTCCAGGATCCCCTCTGTCAAGCCTATTAAATATCCAGACCATTACATATTTCTGTATGAACTGAATTCACACTGTTTGATCTCCTGCAAGCTGTACAAAGGCAGCTCCAGCAGCTACTGTGACCCATGCTTTCAGAGCCATTAGGAGACTGTAGACCATCTACAGAGAAGTTAAGACCAGGAGCAATTTTGTAGAAGATGACATTAACTGTAAGGTATTATGGCAACTCATAGTAACTAGAGAAGAATTACTAGAACTCTGGTCTAACATAAGTAAGCTTTTTACCTAAGAACTAAGGGAGACCCAAAAAAAATTAGGTGAGTCCTTAAGGAACACAGGAATAGTACCTGTGGACAGACACTGTTCACAGTATAAAACAGACAGTCGCAGTCTTAGTCATCTTTTCTAAACAGAAACCCCGAAATACTGTTAACAACGTGGCTTTGGATCAAAACCAGTAGAAAACCTCCTCAGACTCACAGGAACATTCAAGCCTCCTGAAGCTATTTTTCAGCCTGTCAACTACAGATGCTTTTTGCTCCATGGAGTATCTCTACAATTCCACAAAAGGCAGTTAGCAAGACAAGCCTACTATCTGTTCATTTGCTAAGGGTTCACAAACTGGAAGAGGCCAGGGGAGAAACAAACCACCAACCAAAACACACACATTATACAAGGCAATCTAGGGGCCAGCTTTTTACTGAAGTTCTCTTAGATTAAGACCAATCCACTTTAAGTTTACTGACAGGGGCATCTTTTGTTAGCATGAAGGAGGCAGGTGCAGATCCAGTAGACAGAGCCACACGTGAAAATACAGGGCACAAGTCTAGCTTAAGAAATCGGATGCAGGGCAGAAACAGAAAAGAGTGTTTTCCTATCCGTCTGCAGTTCAAGGCAAACAAGCAGAATGAACAACAGTTGAGTTGTTGACCAAATGACTGTAGTTGCCACGCATGGGCAACAACAGCCCAAAAATATTTCCCACTGAAGGAAGAGTTCTAATCAGTTTAAAGTTGAGCTTGACCAGTTTAGGAAAAAGCATTCACATTGTTGCTGAATACAGTCCCCTTTGTGTTTTAGGCAATAGGCCAGCATGTCCTTTTAGCCCTACCTCTGGCCACACCTTTCCCTGTACCCTGCAGTGTCCCTGAACAGCTTCAGGAAGAATGCAAGAGTGTACCTATTATTGCTATCAAAACAAAAACCACCCAACAGCAGGGTTTTTTTGATACAGGAAGAGAATGAGCTGCTCAAGGGAATTCTTTTGGGAATTACTTTACAAAGCAAGACTCCCACCATCAGCTGAGACAGCTTTGTTTGCTTTCTGATGACTTATTAGTGTAACTGACCCATTTCTAAAATCAGCTGGAAGTGCCAGCTTTTCCACAAATGCTATATACTAAGACCAAAATAATTATCCTCACTGCAGATCAAGGGCTTAATTCTTTCACCACCACTTCTACTGAGACAACTGACTCAATCTCGTAAGACTTGTGCTCTGCATATGACAGAGGTATCAACAAGTTGAATTTCAAACTCCTTCCCTTTCCTCATAAGTGCAAAGGAAGAAAGGACCATCAGATTTCTTTTCAGCAGAGGGTGTACTCAAGATTAATCAAGCTCCTCAAACATCCTCTAAAAAGGGTAATGGAAGATAAATTTGATAGGATTCCACATGTTCTGTTCCAGCTTCAGGGACAGAAACTTCAAGATTCAGATTTGCAATTGAATAACCTGCCAACAGGAAATAGAGGCTACCACACACAGTAGGCTGGAATTTGTTTTGTAAAGACAACCAGGAACAATTTTCAGTAAGTCCTAGAATTCAGAGCAGAAACTATACAGCTTTACTACTTACTACTTCAGCTGCAGGTAAACATTGCTGAAATAAGCTTCTAACAAGCCTAAGCTCTAAGCTTGATGAAAATACTTTTTACTCTTGTATATCCAGAGGGGAGAAAGCCCTATTCTCCCTGTTACTGTTCACCAGCATCCTGCAGGCTTCAGCTTCTTTGATTAAAAAGACAGATGTTTTGTGTTAACACAGACAGCACTCAACAATTAAGACAGAGCCTTTCCTTTCCCAAGGGGACACTAATGAACAGACAGCTATAAGAGTCTTCAGAGCTAGTTCAGTATTTTGTTTGGAAGAGTTCTTTCCATACCCTCATGATATTACCACATCAGGTGCCCATACAGTACTGCCACAGCAATAGCCAAGAATTATTACACCACTTACTGGTGCACATACATGAGGCTGTGCCCAATGAGTATGATCCAGTGAAGGAAAAGACAGACCTCTGCAGCAGAAGAGCTTAACTCCTCCTCACTGCTTGTTGATTCAAACTACACCTAATTGAACTGGACTTCTCTGGCTACTGGCACTTTTAATGGTACTAAACTGCAAGACCCTCCTTCCCCCCAGTCACGCTCCAGCCTACAAGGCAGGCCGATTCCTATTGCTCACGCCACCTCTAACTGACACAGTGCCCTAGATAGTGTTAAAGTACATCAATAGCACCTTGCACGAACCAACAGAACAAGGACAGACGCAAACAAGACAAAGCAGGTGAAGAATTACCCTTCCCCAAAACACTGCTTGGGTCCCCAGCAAGACAAAGGGTTAATTCAAAGCAAGCCATGCATGCCCTAAAGAGAAAAGCATTTTAATCTGTACTAGGTTTATAAATAGCATCCAATAGCCAGACACCCTGCGTTAACCCCCGTTCCAATCATGAGATCGGCCTGTTCCCTCCCCGCTGCAGATGCATGCTGGGGAGGCAGGGAGGAGGCTGTATCTATTCAACTAGGTCAGCCTTATTCTGAAGGGATTAGGCACGTAATCCAGCCCCTCCCAGAACGGGTGCAGGGAGGAGGGGCGGAACCAGCAGGAACCGTGGAGAGGGAGCTTGCAGCAGGATGTTTGCTTACGCCATGGATTTGTCTCCCTCGCCGGGTGGGCCCCGTCCACTGGCCCTGCTGAGCCAAGCACTCAGGGCAGGAGCTCTGGTCAGAAAGACCCAGGCTCTGGTAGCAAGCACATTCCCGTACAGGAACAGCTCAAGATGGAAGAGCTGAGGAACACTCAATTGCAGCCAACCCAGGCCAGAACAGGAAGCATCTACTCTGCCATGCCCAGCCCACCAACAGGGTTAATCAGATGCAACCCTGCACACCATGTGCTATTTCTGAAACATCGAGCCAGTTTTGCTCAGTGCTCACTACGAGAGGATTTCGGCCACAGGAGATGAGAAACAAGTGTGCATACACACACACCAGTTTACATTTAAGTGAATAATCTCCACAGGTGAAGGAGACAAAACAACACAGATAATACTAGCTTGCTGTGGCCTTCACCACAGGCTGCCTTGCCAAGCAGAATAACAACCGATCCACATTGTCTGTCATCAGCACAACAACCACTTTCCAGGATATCTTCTCACAGGTCTCAGGGAGACCTCATTTGTCTTCAAGGTAGTTTTGCAGTGCCACCTATCCAGAATGTGTTTCTGTGACTAGAACTGTTCCCAGCTTCCTCTGGACACATTCCCATCCGGATGCAGATGCAGCATCTGTATCAGCATGCACACAGTCATTAAAGAAGGAGGGTGACCATTAGAAATTGGTACATGCATTGAGACCTCTTGCTCCCAGACCACTAATTGAATTGGGAATATGTACTGCACACACTTCCTGACATCTTCACTCATTACAGGCACTAGGCTTACTCCCTCCTAGCTTCATCCATTTTAATGCTAATGAGTCTACACCCCTTGACCCAGAGAAACAGTTATCACAGGCTATTTAGTCATGAAGCCACAAAAAAACTAAACTAACTCTTGATGTGGACCAGCATATTTAACACAACTACATATGCACATATCCTTGTCCTCTGTAACCAGCTCCAAGTGCAAGGTTCCTGATTATATTTGACAGAAGTACTACCACTTATGCCACAGAGAAAGCTCATGCTTTTAAGAATCACATGGGCCAGCAGATATTTCATATGGGACAGGCTCCAGGGGCAACATTACATTTTCTGGTGAAGTAAAGCCTCAGATGATGCAAAACCAGACCTAAGCTAACTAACCAGTTTATATCAGCATGGAGACAGCATCCTCTGTCTTCCCATTAGTTGCCTGTGTCCTAAGAATCTCAGTATAAACTCAGAACAGCCTACTGGCAGTTCAGGGAAACTGTCAATAACAAGCCCCTAGGCAACCTCTCTCTGCTTGGGCACACTTGGCACACAGCCTTCCCTCTCTTCTTCCTAAGAGCAGCTGCCTCATGCAGCAACAGCTGATGGCAACCCAGGCTGGTCAAGAGCCAGATTAGATCACTTTCTCTCCAATACCAGGGAGGGCAGACAGAACAGACCTGCAAATTAAGAGGGCAGGAAGAAACAGAAGACACAAGCAGTGCAAGGAAGTGGGGGAGAAGGACAGACCACAAGTAGCAAGGTCTTTACAAAACAGGAGTCGTCTCCTCAGAGAAGAGATGACCAAACAAAACCACACCAAAAACACCCTCAAAAACCTTTAGTGTTCACATCAGAGCAGACAACAGAAAGCGTGAACCATTTAATACCTGCTCCTTCAGTTATAATTCCCGAGAGAAGGGAAACATACCCTAACATTGCTCCCTGAAAACTTCAACATACATGTCCACTCAAGGTATTTGTGGTAAATATTCTAAGAAGCCAGGACACGGTTGGGTGGCTGTTTCAGGAAGTTGCATTAGAAACCTATCATAGTGCACATCTCTAAGTACAATTATTGCTGTCTTACCTGATGAACAAACACATCTTCTTTGGTATCATTTCTGCGAAAAGAAAGTGAGAAGTCATAAGAGTTTAGATTAAGAGATTTAAATAGAAATCCCTGACTTCACAAGTGAAGCCCTCCTTCCCCCACCCTGCAGTACATCCCCTGGATTCCATACATTCTGTGTAAGACTATGCTACCAAGACCCTGCTCCGAATTTCCAGGGTCATATGCTTGACAGCAGAAAGGACTCCCCACCTTCAGAAGGGTGAGGGGACAGGGGGGGAGATTCTCCGTAATCTTCTGGCAAACATTCAATATTTTGTTTTGACACAGAGCACAGTTAATGACTACACCACTTGCCTTTCACTATTCTACCCTCCCAAAAAAACTTCCACAGAGGCTGCAACCTGAGCTGTCATCCCAGAGGTCAAGCAAGACTATCAACAGGACTGGCCACAGCTGTTAACAGAGCTCTCCTTTCAGTGAAACTCAAAGCAACTATGCACAAGAGATGTTAGCAGAGTCCATTGGAGGGGGACCCAGACATGAACACGAGGTTGCCTGGATTAGCCCAGCCAGTTCAGGCTTTCGCATGCAAAGCATGAAGACAGGTCTGAGAACTCGATTCTGTGTTCCCATACAACAGAAAGAGCTTAGACCCTGCTGTCTGTTCACTCAATTCCTTCTTGACAGAGGGAACAGGAGCGTCAAAGAGTTTGTGAAGATAATGCGTAATCCAACACTTCTTGCACTGGACTGAAGTAACAGTAGACTTCAGTTTAGGAAGAAAGGTAACAAGCTGTTACACCATATCCAACTGCAGGCTCTCACATCAACTGCTGTGAAAGACTTTAAGAGTACTTGATAATTCAAGCTTTTCTTCTAAGCTCACATAATACTGGATAGTAGTCTCCAGAGACTGGTATTAATACTGTACAGGACTGCCTTCAGATCCATGAAAACTTGCCAGGTATGTCTTTTGCAAGACAAGCATTCACCATGCAGGACCTTCATTCTTCATAAAGCACACAAGATATTTAAGCCCCTCAACCCCACAGATATTCCAGCCTTAAAAGCCAGAATTTCCTCCAGTAACTTGCAAGTGTGGGTCTTGTGCACCTAGGGTTGAAGCGTCATCAGTATCACTTACAGATATTTGGATTATTGATGCCATTCAGAAGTTTACTCGTGTTCAGAGGAGAAGAAAAAGAGATACAAAGGGAGAACTTCTCTGAACCCAGGCCTGGGATATCTTCAGTTAGATGGTATCAGAGAATCTCAATGTGCATTTAGAGTAGGTATTTCGACCAATCAGTTAATATTTGAATTTTTATCTGGAAGTATTTCCTCTCATCCTCCAGCCTTACTTGCGTTTAAGCTTTAAAAAAGCCAGGCAGTCATGAAAACATACAGCTCATTAAAGGTTTAGTATCAATAAATATGAGAAACAAGTAAGAAATTTGTAATGAGTCTGACCCTTTCTGTTTTCTCACCATACACACAGCCTTCAATGGAGGGTACGAGGGGGTAAGAGTCCCCTGAGATGATATCCAAGTTTGATGAATGCCTGGCCGAATCTGGTTATCAACTGCATCTTGCAGTCAGGTCCTCAGGTCTCTGCTGCAACTACTAACGCATGACATTATCCGTACCATGAGTCTTAGTACAGTAAATATGACTATCATAATGTAAACATACCTGTTGATAAAGCCATATCCATTTCTGACATTGAACCACTTGACTGTGCCAAGAACTTTGGTGGCTGGAATGAAAAAGTTAAAGAAGTTACTCTAAAACATAATGAAGGACAAGAATGTTACAAAAATACTTTTATACCTGCACATGAAGTCACAAGCAAACCTATTCTGCTCCCTTAACATTTAAGGTGTACCTTCACCACCCACTTCAGTTTATACAAACGCAACAGCAGGAAGCAGTGCTTTACACTTGCTGTTCTTCATCCAAGATTTTACCACACAGCATCTAGAATGAAATCCAACTCTATTTTCAGAATTGGCCATACAGCCCTTCTCTTTTTTTACTTCTTATCCCAGAAATGGGCAGTGAAACTGGAAATCCCACTGCCATTCATCAGTTCTCTTTAGCTGAGTACCTAGACATGAAACATTGCTGAAGAAAGCTGTTTAAAAGTCCTCTCACTTGGAGTTACCCTTCCTTTCTTCCTTGGAAAGGAGAGCTGGTCAAAGAGGCAGTATCCAGCACCATGCAACTCTCTCAAGTGGAAACACAGCACACCCTTATATCGGGCAAGCTCTTTCTTGCATTGTCAACATCACTCTAACCAAACAAGATCCCACAAGATGGGTTTTTTTCGTTGTTGTTTGCGTTTTTTTTTTGTATTCGTACTTCTAGAGATCCAATTTACCAGTTAAAGTGACCAACTTCATATTCCATGGCATCTAGGATCAAGACAAGCTCCTGTCTCAACACCAAAACAGCGTCTTATTTAGAAGCTATACTGCAGCATCTTATAGGATCTAGCAAAACCTGTTCCTCCAACATATAGGTATGTGTGGGAAGAACTCAACAGCAATGGAGGTAGTTCAACCTCTCCTCCTCTCTCAGCAACTGGGTGGAGGCCACAGACTTGTGCTTTTCAAACCTGCAGAAAAGGGAAAATTTTGGGCTCTGGATTTTAATAGATGTTACGACATAGCATGATCACAACTATTCAACAATTATTTGAAAAGGGTCTAGTCACTTACAGATGACTGCTTGTTAAAAAACATTACATATGTTTGGGGGGGTGGGAGGAACCCAAGAGGCAATTAAAAGGAAAATAGTCTAGAGAGAGTCTCCTGTTCAGAAGTCCAAGCCAGTCTGCTAGAGGCAAATCATTACCTTCGTTTCCTCCACACCTGCATTCTTCCCTAAACATCCACTAGATGACAGAGCTAGACAGACCTTTGGTCTCACACAGTCTTGCCATTCTTATATACCCCTCAGACAGACAAAAAGAGCAACCTCTTCCTCCGCCCCTGAACAGAGAGCTAAAGTAGGAATGTTTGCTAATAACAGCCCATTGTAGTACTGGTGCTGTTACCGAAAGTAATAGCAAGCCATTTCTCGTTGCACCTATAGAAGCAAAGGTTTTGGTCTTTAATACAAGTTTTAGCAGACAGTGTTCCTATGGGGAAGAAGTAAAACCATGATAAGACTGAGACAGTTCTTAGAGAAGAGGGCTCTACTTAGTACAGCATCCATACCCAAGACTTCTTGTTTACAGAGATAAAGAACCGAAGTTCTACTGCCTAGCACTGATTCAAAAACAATGACAGTCTTCAGCACCAACAATTACGGCTGTGCTTTTTGGTTCAGTTTCACAGGGACATCACTGTGGTAGGGATAAGCATCTGTACCTAAAGGCACTGGCTACATGCAAGATCTCACTGCACTAAGATAAATCAGCAGGGGAAGAAACAGGGGGAGGGAGGATGGGAGCTCAGAAACAGCTGCCAATTGCACATGCAGATTTTAGCCTGCTTTAAGAAACAAGGCTAATACCACTGATTCTTCCACCATCATCCTTTCCCTCCCCCACAAAATAGCTATTGAATCTGTTGGCCTATTTCAATCAGATTAGGCGAGAAACCTAGGAAGCCTGAGGAAAACCCTCAGGGGAGGCAGAAAGCTGGCAGAAGGAGAGGCTGTCAAAACTCACTCTACATGGCCAACTGGCTGCCGATAAATAGAAGTCTACACACACAGCTTCAGAGCAGCATTGCTCCTTTTGCACAAGCTACTAGAGACCAGCAGTGAGTCTCCGATGTATTCCCTGAAACAGCATAGTGGGGAAATACCACTCCCTACCCACATTAGTCTCAGAGTCTCCCCTAAGCATTACAGTGGTGGGGGGAGATCATCAGACACAATAGCATGGCACTGAACATCCACATCGCCATGGTGCCACCATTGTAAAGCCTGAGCTGTCATAGCAGGGAGATGAGGCAAGGAGGAGGGCATGCCCAGAGGAAGTCATAACCAGTTTTATTGACTAGTCAGAGAAGGTAGCTGATGTGTTGACACCTATCCCACCTGCAAGTGAAAGCCCGCATATTTCTACAAGATGTTGTATTCTGATGCTATCAGAGGAAACAATTATCAGCCACTCCCACCCATGCCAAAATAGTCTTTTCATTAGTTTTAACAAGTCAAAGCTTCCTGTGACCAAGACAGAAGAGAAAGCTGACTAACCTTTACCCTTATTCCTAGAAGTCAGACATTTGGATTGCCCTGGGCAAGCATCAAACCTTGCTTCTAATGGGATCTTTGTAAGAGGAGACTTAAGTGAACATAATTACATTTGAGGTGGACTTGAACATAAGTCCATTTTCAATTAGCATTGTCAATGATCATTTTCCTTACAACTCCTGCTAAAAAGCTTGCCTAGCAATAAGGACAGAGTGAAAAACCATCACCACATTGGTTTTCTTTTTCCTGCTAGACCAGCAAAGGCACTTGTGTCCTCACTCCCCCGTCCCCCAAAGCAATAGGTGAACAAAATAAAAACATTACCAAGAATAAAACAAGCCACGTTAAGGCAAGAAGCAGCCAGACATACCAACAGATATGGATGTGCCTTGACCAATTACTGACGAACAGGGGAAAAACCACACAAACAGTACCTCCAATTTCTGTTTTGCTAGAACCCTTCTTAACTCAGCTCCAGAGAAATCCTTTATCTGGCTCCTCTATTTGCTGCTGTAAGACCTCACTCTTTCCCTTCCAAAGGGGAGATACTGTCTTTCCTTAGCGTAAGTTCGTGACTCCGCACTAGCAGTCAGCCTCGGCTTTCTTTGCCTTGCCAACCTCCTCAAGTTAGGTAGTCACAAACAGCAGATCCCTACTTCCACCTTTTCAACAGGTTGATCCAGTTTGATCACAATAAAGAAACACTAGCTGTGCGCTGGCCTTGAGCGCCGAGATGGCAACTTGGCATTTCACTTGCGCCTTTACTGATAAAGCAGAAATGAATAAAAAAACCAACCCAAACAAAAAAAAAACACCACCCAACAAAATCACCACTAATCCTAGAGGCACTATTAAAGCAGTATTCCTTATAGGTAGGAAAGTTGTGAAAAGACCTTAAGATGAAAGGAGGCCAACACCTTGNCGCGGCCCCGGGCGCTTCTCCGGGACCGGGCGGGGCAGCGGACTCCGCCGCTGTTGCTCCACTCAGGTGCTCCGGCCCTAACTCCCCGACTTGGCGTCCCGGCCAACCGCCGCTCGGCTCCCCCTGGCCGGGGGAAGAGGAGGAGGAGGCACGGCCGCCTCCCCCGAGCGCAGCCTGACTCACAGCCGCGGGGGGGGGAACCAGGCTGGGCCCCGGGCGGCGGCCGCCATATGCTGCCCCCCCCCACTCCCGGGAAAGTTGGGAACGGGGCCCGGCACTCACCCAGCACCTTCTTCTCCGTCTCGGCCGCGGCAGTTGTGGCGGTTGTAGTGGCGGCAGCGGCGGCAGCAGCAGCAGCAGCGGGGGCCGCCTCACCCACAGCCGCACCCGGCGCGGCGGCGGTGCTGACGGGACTCTTGGGCTTGGCGTCCGGCGGCGGCGCGGGGGTTCCTGCCGGNACGGGTGGCGGGCTGGCGGTGCTGGTCTCCGCCGCCTCACTCATGGTGCCTGGCGGGATGGGTGGCGGGCGGTTGGTGCGCGGCGCTGGGCGGCTGGTGTCCCTCGGGCCCGCGCTGGGTCTTACTGCCCCCAAAATGGCCCCGCCGAAGTTTTAACACAGTCAGCGGGGGCCGGCGCCGGCACTCGCAC